>JAJIBD010024845.1:0-192014 GCA_021461705.1 Cryptotis parvus
CGCTGAAGACCACCTGCGTGTGTTTGTCGGCGTGCGAGTAACTGGCACTGTATCTAATTAGCACTAATATTGTGAAGAAGGAGAAACATATTAAGCATCTTTCCGAACCACTAGCTCAGAACTAGCAGAAGTGGGGGGATGAGTGGAGGGTCTCCCCACCCCGTGCTGCACAAGTTGCAGCTCGCTCATTCCCCTCCCTCCCCTCCTCCCCCCTCATCCATTCATTCCTCCCTCATCCATTCATTCCCTCCCCTCAGTCATTCATTCCCTCCCTCATCCATTCATTCCCTCCCTCATCCATTCATTCCCTCCCTCATCCATTCGCTCTGTCCCTCATCCATTCATTCGCTTCCCTCCCTTACTGCGTCCATTCTGTTTTTTTGACTTTTTGGGGTCACGCCCAGTGATGCTTAGGGGTTACTCCTGGCTGGCTCAAGGAACCATCTGGGATGCCAGGGATCAAACCCAGGTCAGCCGCATGCAAGGCAAACACCCTCCCGCTATACCATGACTCCAGCCCCTCATCCATTCATTCATTCTCTCCCCTCATGCATTCTGTGAGTATTGATGGCAGGGTCCACACCGAGCCATGCCCTGAGGTTTGGGAAAATGCAGGCCTCAGGGGCCAGGACCGCGTCCCACGGAGGCGGGGGCGTAGGCGGCTCCCCGTGCCGTGGCTGCGTTCACACCCTGCACTTGCCTTTCTTCCCTCTTCAGCAGAATCCAAGACTGAGCCTGCTGTTCCTCCTCAGGCCTGGTCAGGCTGGAGGAAAAGTTGGGGCTCTCAGGTGTGGCATTTTTCACCTCCCTTTTACAAAGGGAGCTCCAGCATTTTTCCTCTTCTTGTGTCTCTTTGGATTCAGGGACCTCAGCTGATGGCAGGGGAAGGGGTCGTTACCCCGGCCTGGTGCTCCAGCGACCAAGTGGTGGTGAGGATGCAGCCCCGTACCCCGCTGTGGGGACCCCGTGCTCCAGCCCCCAGCCGCCTCCCAGCCGCCGTCTCCTGGGTTTAGGTCTCCGAGCAGTTGTGGCTTCTCTCTCTCTCCTGGCTCTTGTTCTGGATGCGACAGCCATTACTCCAGTCAGTTACGCGTTTCCCATCTCTGTTTGCATGTACAGAGGAGTTGGCGCCTTGGTAGTGGGGGAGGTTGAGCCTGTGTAGACCTGGGGGATGCGCAAAAGATGTTTGAGTTCCATAAACCGATGCTCCCCTAACAACGTTATTGTGTTTTCGGTAATTTACAGAAATTAAAAGGGAGACCAAGGACAGTTAAAGCTGCTTTAAAGTCAGAGGGACGCTGCTTCATTTCCCAGAATTTGATCCTGGGCCTTGTTCCCTCTCTCTCGGGCAGTTCCCAGGTCTCAGGATACTGTGGACCTCACCAGAGGGTACAGCCAGAGGCTGCTTGCCTGGCACACAGTCCGCTTCCGGACAAAGTATCGCAGCGTAAATTTAAGGAATAGTTCCAGACACAGAGTTCACACTTGAAAGTAACGTTGCATGGGCTCCCCGGAAACTTTCTAGAGATCTCGGGGAATGTTCTAGATGCTTCCTGGTTTCTGAGGACTGCTGATTGATGTCTCCGTTCAGTGAGCCAGGCAGAAGGACTAACGGTTGCCCCGGTCTTGGCCCATTGCTGCTGTTACCTTTGCGTGGCGTAAAACCCTCGTGTATCCGCTATCCGGCGGAAGCAGCTCATGTCTGAGCATCCGTGGCCAGCCCAGGTGGATCGTTGGTGGATCATTGGAGCTTGTGTCTGTGGCGGGGGCCTGAGGAGCCTGGGAGTGTTCTGGAAGGCGGAGGGCTGTTACCTGCTGTTACTTTGCACCACACACGAACCCTGGACCACCTTTGCCTAGAATGTTCCACAGGGAAACAAATGCATGGCTAAAGGGTGATTGATTGATTGATTGATTGATTTTGGGCCATACGCAACAGTGCTCAGTGCTCACTCTGATCAGGGCTCAGGAACATATCAGGTGCTGGGGACTAGCCTGGGTCTGCTGCATGCAAAGCAAATGCCCTGCCTCTGGTCCTACTGCTCTGGCCCAAGGTCTTAATTCTTTTTTTGTGTTGTTCTCCTTTTGCTTTTTTTTTGGGGGCCCACCTGGTGATGCTCAGGAGTTGCTCTTGGTTCTGCCCTCAGGAATTACTCCTGGTGTGCTAGGGGACCCCATGGAATGCTGGGGATGGAACCCGGGTGGGCCGCTTGCAAGGCCAACCCCCTCCCTGCTGTACTATGGCTCCGGCCCAGGTCTTCGTTCTTGACCCTGCTGCATTGGGGGATGGTCCTGCCGTACTGCGGCGTCTTGTGACTCACGGGGAGCGGGTGACTGGCCCTTTGCTTCCAGCTGCCACCTAGGGGGCCCCCAGCGGTCATTAGTGAGCGTGGCCGTCCAGGGAACCCTCAGGGAGCCCCCTGTCCCTTTCTTTCGCACTGGCCCTCATCTCTGGGGCAGGGACACCTGCTGCTTGCCGCCCTGCAGACCCCATACTCGGTTTCTGCTTTTGGAGACTGGGGGTGGGGGGGGTCTCCTGGCCTGAGGCCGGTTGGGACAGTGGGGTCTCCTGGCCGGTGGTCTCAATGCCGGTGTACATAGTCCTGTCTTTCAGGGGCGACTTCGCCGGCTGCTCCCGGCTTCAGCAGCTAGCATGCGTCCCAGGGACAGACTTGGGGTGACTCCAGCTGGGGTCTTGCCACGGTGGGTCCCTTCACACACAGCAGAGGGGGCCAGGGGCTGCGCCTCCAGAGCACGACACCCCCGCCTCCTTGCCGGCTGCGTGTCCCCGTGATGACCGGATGCAGCCTGAGGCGCGGGGCTGCGTGTCGGAGCTTGTTTTGCGCCTTCTGCCCCCTCCCCTTCAGGCGCCACGGCTGCCCCCATGTTGGATGTGCGGGTCCAAGCCGTGCCGAGGCCCAGCTGCCGGGTCTGTCATGCTGTCGGGAGAGACACCCAGCTGGGGAAGGACGGAACCAGGACAGGGGCAACGTGTTCCCCGAGGGGTGACCGGAGGAGAAGGGGAGGAAAAGGGCGGGTGGGCCGGGAACCCAACTAGCCTCTAGGCAGGAGAGGAGCCGCCGGGTGCCCTCAACTGAGCCAGGGGAAGGGGCGGCTAGTTGGGGAGCTCGGGTGGGCTGGTGGAGCCTGGCAGAGGGTTGGGGATGCAGGCCAAGGTGGTCTTCCCAGAGCTGCCCCCTTTCAGCCCCACCAGCCTCCCCTGGGCTTCGCTGGCTCCTCCTCGTCCCCTTTCTCTTAGCCGGGCTGGCCCCGCAGAGAGGTCGCCCGTGGCCACCAGAGCCAGGTGTGGGTCTCGTGGGCACAGTGGTGAGGGGTCACCTGGCTCTCGCCTCCCTTGCAACTTGCCAGCCAGGACTGGAGCCCCCACTAGCGCCCCCGGAGCTGCGGCCGAGGGTCTGTCACGTTCCCTGTGGGCTTTTGTTCACTGTCTCAGCCACACCCAGTGCATCTTTTGGGCCACTCTTGGCTCTGCTCAGCGACCAGTTCTGGTGGGGCTCGGGGCCCTAGGGGCTGCCGGGGATGACACTAGGGCCCTTCCCCAGGTCCCTGCAGGCTGGGGCTGCTGGCCGGGAAAGAGGATGGAGGTGGGTCAGGGGCCACCAGGGCAGTGAAAGGGGGTTGCCAGGGGCGGGGGGGCCCCGCCAGGGAGTGTCCCTGGGACGCGTCAGGCCGACTTGTGTGGGCTGGCCCTGTGGACAGGGCCAGCGGAGGGACGGGGGCTGGGGAGAGGGGGAGGGCGTGTGTGGGCAGCTTCTAGTGGGTCCCCGCTTTCTGGAGCCTCTCGTCCTCCTGGAAGCAGCTGACGTGGCCCGGCAGGTGTCACTGTGGCCTCCTTCCGGGCACAGGTCCTGGACCTCGGCACGGTCTCCTCCGGTGCCCCTGGACATCTCACCCCAGGAGACACTCACTGTAGTGTCCCGGACCAGACCTGCCCGCCGGGGCTCACTCACCGTCCCTGAAGGTCGGCAGGAGGCATGTTTGGTCTAGACGGCTCTTCCCTGCCTTCATCCTACAGCAAGAAAAAATAATAAAAAGGGGTGGGGTGGAGGGAGAAGAAGAAGAAGGAGAACGGCGTGCACGAGCCACCCTCCACTTTCATAATTTTTAATCCATCATTAAAAGTCCGCCTCGCTTTATGATCTGAGGCCCCTCGAAGTCTTTATAGGAGGAACAAAAGTGAGCGTCGCAGAAGAAGAGCAGCCCGGCTTAATCTGCATTCGCCGTTTGATGTATTTCTAGATTTTACAAAGCTTCCCGCCGCTCCTGCCCCGTTGCTGTTCGGCGCGGACACCCACCTGCCTCCCGCGGCCGGGCCGAGCCCCGAGCCCGAGCCCCGTCCCTGGCTGTGGCCTCGGAGCCGCCTTGGGGCGTTTCCCTTCTGCGCCTCTCCCACCCAAGGCGGCTCTGCTGGGCTAAGCCCTCCCCAGTCGCTCCTTCCAGTTGTCCTGTGAACCTTCTTTAAGTCGTAACGCCATCACAGGGGGCATGGAGGGGAAGGTTCTTGGGCCAGTGGGAACGTCCAGGGAGATGGTGGCAAGGCTTCACCTCACACATCAACTCGGGGCTGGAGCGAGAGTACAGCGGGAGGGCATTTGCCTCGCGTGCACGGACCCAGGTTCCATCCTCGGATCCATCAGGCCCTGGAGCACCCCAGGGAGTGATCCCTGAGCTCAGAGCGAGGAGGAAGCCCTGAGCTGCACAGCTGGGCGTGGCTCAAGGCAACCAACAGACAACAACCGTGACTGCCCAAAACCCAATCAAGCAGCTGCTCAGATGCCCTATGCTGGCCACCTGGACAGGGTCCGTCCATCCGTCCCCGCAGCCAGAGTTCCCTGCACGGGCCTAGCCAGCTCGGGGCGAGCATGTTTGCTGGGGGTGCTGGGCAGGCACCTTCTCTTGCCCTAGCGGGCTCTGAAGCCCGCCTGGATCTGCCCCGCCAGGCTCCGAGACGGAGGAAAACAATCTAGGTTTCACAGAGGGAAAACAAAACCCGAGAGGAAGAGGAAGCCAGGGGTCCGTGTCTGCCTCCGCGCCGCCCAGGCTGACCTGCCTTCAAAGGTTTCTGCCTCGTCCGCCCCAGCGCTGGGCTCGGGGCATCAGTAAATAGGAAGCGTCAAAGGCTCGGCCCGAAGAGAGGCACTTCCGGCCATTCTTGGGGTCGGCTTCTGTGGGGCCACGAGGGGCTGGTATCCGGCCTCTGGCCTCAGGTGCTGGGTGTCGGGTTCCGACACTGGCCTGGTCGGAACCGGGACCCTATTTTGAGCTCCTCTGACCACCCTAGAGGCTGCACATGGGACGTCCCCATGCCAGCCCTCAAACACACACAGAAGACACCAGAGGTGACAAGGAAGGAACAGAAGACCCTCGACAGGTGGCATGAGCCTGGGGGGGCCCTGGGGGGGCTTGGCGGTCGCCCCCCTGCCTGTCTTCCACCCCAGCCACACCCTGACCCGGTGGTGACGGCCCGTGTCCCCCCGGCTCACGGAGCTATTGCAGGTTCACCTCTTCCTGCAGGTGGAGTGCTTGCGGCCCACTCGGGACCCCCCGTGGCTTCCACATGGGTGACTAGATGTCCGCTATATGGACGGAACGCGGGAGAGACTCGTAGGACCAGCTGGAGAGACAGTGGAGCGGGGACGGCGCTTGCTGTGCACGCAGCTGGCCTGGGTTCGATCCCCGGCATCGCATATGGGCCCCGCAAGCCCCACCGGGAGCGATCCCTGAGCATGGAGCCAGGAGTCAGCCCTGAGCACTGCTGGGTGTGCTCCCCAGGAAAAGAATGACCTGTTGCATACCACTGGCCCTGCCTCCGCCCTGCCTCCTCCCTGGGCCGCGTTCCCCTGGGGTTAGTCCTGTGACCAGCCTCGCCGAGATCCTCAGTGCTCCACCTGCAGATGCTGCCCTTGGATAGAGACGTGGCACAGCCGTTCCGGCAGCGGGTCCTAGTACTGAGGTGCGAGGAATCTGCCTCTGTGACCGCTGTTGCCGTTTTCTGCGGGCAGAGGCTGGCAGCCGGGAGCCAGCGGGATTGGGCTGAGGACAAAAGGCTCTGACGCTGGTTCCAGCCGCCGACACCAAGGAGGGTCCCAGCCCAGCACTGCCCGGACTCACCCCTGAGCACTGGCAGGCTTGGCCTGAAAACGGGAGGGAGAGAGACAGACAGACAGACAGACAGATACACACACACACACACACACACACACACACACACGGGGAGGAGAAAGGGCAGCTATTGACCGCAGCACGGAGCCAGCCCTGAGACCTGTCCCTGGTTACAGGCACACGTGGGAGGGCGGGACACTTGTGCAGCAAAGGCTGCCCTGGGCCCCTGTGGCTCCCGGCCGGGGCTGCGTCCCTTCTATGCGGTGGCTGGGCAGAGGTACAGGAGAGGGTCTGGGTCCCGGGACCTACTGGTGACCTTCATAAAATGCTTTTCAGTCTCTTCCAGCAAATATTTTGCTGAAGTTTTCTTTCTTGCTGTGTTTTTAAATAAGATGCCGTACCCTGGAGCCTAGACAAAGGCGTTGCCCGGGGCCTTGTGACGCGGCCTGGAAGATGTCAGTCAGTGTTGGGACTAGCCCACGTGGAGGGCAGGAGAGCCGGGGGTGGCCGCGTGGCTCTGCCATCTCTCGACCCCAGCCTCACCTCCTGCTCCCAGCCCCGTAGTCTCGCCTCCTTCGTGTCCTGTTTGATCTGGGCCGGGCCGCAGCTGCTGTGAGATCTGGCCTGGTGCTCAGCCTTGTGTGGTGTGTGGATGGGTCTGCAGGGCGGGGGTGGGGGTGGGCAGTCCCCTGCAGGGCCGCAGGACTTACCTGTGGGAGCCCCGGGCTCTGGCCCTGGCCTAGGTGTCCGAACACTGTCGTCCCCGCCTCACTGCTCACTTGTTGTGTTGGGTTTTGTTTTCTTGAGCCACACCCAGTGATGCTCAGGGGTTATTCCTGGTTCTGTGTTCAGGAATCACTCCTGGTAGTGCTCAGGGGACCCTACAGGGTGCGGGGATCGAACGTGGGCGGGCCATGAGCACTGAGCTCTCACACGGACCCTCAGGCCTTGTTCTCTGGAATCCTGGGGATGCACCTTGGAGCTCCTGAGTTCCACGTGGGAAACACCCCAACGTAATTACAATCAATAGAATTAGGTGATTTTTTTTCTTTCCTCGGCACATACTTCAGAGAATTCTGCTGTTGGGGTGCCTCAGAGGGGCAGTGTGTCCCAGAGGGGATGTGCGTCAAGACCTTCTGTCTTGGGCCACACTGGGCGGTGCTCAGGGGCTCCTCCTGGCTCTGCACTCAGGAATTACTCCTGGAGGTGCGGGGGACCCTATGGGATGCCGGGGATGGAACCCGGGTTGGCTGCGTGCAAGGCAACGCCCCCCCACCCTCCCGTTGTGCTGTGGTTCCGCCCTGTGGAGACCCTCCTGGTTGCCCCTCTGGGGGCCCCGGAAAGCCCCCGAGGAAGAGGAGGCAGCCACAGGAGCTGTGCTACCCTAGAGCCCGGCGGCTCCGCCACTCACTCCCTCACTCCGCAGAGGAAGGGCCCCGTGGGGGCACCCATCTTTCTCTGCCTGGAGGGGTGGCTCGGGGTCCCCAGCACCCTCTGCCACTTCCCCATCCTGCCCACGGTCCCATTGTTCTGTGAGCCTGCATGGGCGGGGCCAGTGCCTGGAAGCAGGTGCTGTAGGGCGCAGCCGGCCGACATGAGGCAGCTGAGGTGCTGGAGGTGGTCTGGCTTTGGTTTCCGGGTGGTACCGCTGTGGGCCCAGGACAGTGCGCGGGGGCAGCCGTGGGCCCGGGAGGCCGCTTTGTTGCTCCTGCAGCCCGGACAAAGGCATGTGGCCGGCTCCCGGCTCCGTGTCCCCGTGGCGTTCCGACTCCGCCGCCAAGAAAGTGCCTTGGCCCAGCGCTGCTGACCGCCCTGGGTGGGGATTCGCCTGGATTCTCGCCAACTTCCAATTAGCGCTGTGCAGAGCCCCGAGCCCGTGCGGGAGGCCTGCGGGCGGGCTCCCCTCTGCTTTCAGCCCCACCGGCCGCTGCTGCCGCACACGCCAGAGGCTCTTGTCGCCAAAAGGGTTCACTCATTTATTCATTTGCCCTCGATGTAAGACTTCCAGAAAACCTGCCAAACGAGCCCACAGAGAGAGGGTCTGCGGAGTGCCGGCGACTTCTCCCGAGCTGCCAGAGTTAAGTCTTGGGGGTCCTGTGCCCGTTAGTCCCACCCGGCCTGGGCGGCTGAGCAGCAGCAGCGCTGGAGTCTCTGCGTGCCCTCGAGCGCCGCGCCGGCAAGTGCTCTTCACCCACACGCCTTCCCGCTTCCTTGGGCTTCCAATAAATTTTATGGAGAGTTCCATAAAATGCTAATATATTTTATGGGAAAAGCAGAAAAAAATTGTTGGAGGCTGGAGAGATGGGGCAGGAGGTTAGGCGCTGCCTTGCTAGTTGGCCGCCCAGGGTTTGATCCCTGGCACCTAGCGGGCTCCGACAACATCCCCCAGGAGTGAGCCCGGGGAACCGCCGTGCCCACCCCCGTTTATGTTTCATATGAATATAGAAATTTATACTTTGGGGGCCATAGTGGTAGTACAGTGGGGAGGACGTTTGCCTTGCTCGTGGCTGGCCGGGTTCTATCCTTGGCATCCCATATGTCCCCGCCCCTGTATTGCCTTACTGCCAAGAGTAATTCCTGGACACAGGAGTAAGCCCTGAGCATCACCAGGGGTGACCCAAAAAAGCCAAAAATAATTATTTATAAATTATAGAAATAAATAGGAGAACTTGAGGAATGTGAGGCAGTTCTGTCTATCTTCTTTTTGAGGGGTTACCCCTGGTGTTTTTGGGATCGAACTCGGGGTCTTGTGCTCCAGCCCAAGAGATCTCCAGCCTTGAGAGATCTTCCCAAGTCCTCCTTCGGAGGGTGAGAGAAGCTGTATTGGTGCGGGCGTGGCAGCACAGCCGGGAGGGCCTCTGCCTGCCATGGGGAATAGGGTCCCCCCTACACGCCGGTACTTTCTTCTCCGTGTCAAAGTGTTCCCTTTGGGATCCGGACTTCGGTGTGTGTGAGCCGTCAAGGATGCCCCCTAGGACGTCCCCCTCCAAAGTCGCTCCAGCCTCATGGTTCTTCCCGCTCCTCTCAGATCCACAGGTCTGAGACCCAGAAAATGACTTTAGTGCTTTTGGGGAGCGGGCTTGGGAGGAGTCGGGGGCTGTTGCCTCGCTCCTCACACCTCATTGTGGAAGGCCTTGTAGGAGCCGAGTAGCTTGTCAACGCCATAAAATCTATCTGAAATTTTATAAGTGTGTTTGAGGTTCCCTCACAAGCTCGGTCCACAGTTCCCACCTCCTCATAAATCTCCCGTTTCTCAAATGCGAATCAGCTGGACGCAGACCCCTCAGCTGTGCTTGGTCGGGGGAGGCTGGGGCGCGGCAGGCAAGGTTCTGGCAGAAGCTGGCAAAGGAGCGACCCGTTACCAGGCTGAAAGTGCGACCAGCTGGGCGGAGACGCGCACAGACGGGGAGGCGCTGAGTTCCTTCTCCACAGCTGGGCCCAGGCTCGCCCTGACGCCACACCGAGTCCTGAGCACCGCTGGGGATGGGCCCACCCAGAAACAGCCACAGCAGCACAGAAGTAACAGTGAAGTTGGGGAAATGCTGAAAGAAAGCATCTGAGTGCGGAGCTGTGCGTCTGAGTACATGCTGTGCGTCCGAGTACAGAGCTGTGCATCCGGTACATGCTGTGCTTCCGAGTACGGAGCTGTGCATCCCGAGTACATGCTGTGCTTCCGAGTACGGAGCTGTGCATCCAGTACATGCTGTGCTTCCGAGTATGGAGCTGTGCGTCCAAGTACATGCTGTGCGTCCGCTTCCGAGTGCGGAGCTGTGCATCCAGTACATGCTGTGCGTCCGGTACATGCGTGCTGTGTGTCGAGTACGGAGCTGTGCGTCCGAGTACATGCTGTGCGCCCAGTACATGCTGTGCGCCGGTACATGCTGTGCGTCCAAGTACATGCTGTGTTCCGAGCGGGCTGTGCGTCAGTACATGCTGTGCGTCCGGTACATGCTGTGCGTCCGAGTACATGCTGTGCGTCGGTACATGCTATGCATCGAGTACATGCTGTGCGCCGAGTACAGAGCTGTGCATCCGAGTACATGCTGTGCTTCCGAGTACGGAGCTGTGCGTCCAAGTACATGCTGAGTACATGCTGTGCGTCCGAGTACGAGCTGCGTCCAAGTACATGCTGTGCGTCAGCTGTACATGCTGTGCGTCCGAGTACGGAGCTGTGCATCCGAGTACATGCTGTGCGTCCGAGTACGGAGCTGTGCGTCCGAGTATGGAGCTGTGCGCCCGAGTACATGCTGTGCGTCCGAGTACATGCTGTGCGTCCGAGTACATGCTGTGCCCAGTACGGAGCTGTGCGCCCGAGTACATGCTGTGCGTCCGAGTACATGCTGTGCGTCCGAGTACGGAGCTGTGCGTCCGAGTACATGCTGTGCGCCCGAGTACGGAGCTGTGCTTCCAGTACGGAGCTGTGCATCCAGTACATGCTGTGCGCCCGAGTACATGCTGTGCGTCCGAGTACATGCTGTGCGTCCGAGCATGTGCGCGAGTGAGCTGTGCATCCGAGTACCGGGCTGTGTTCGATGCTGCTACTCGTATGCACTTTTCTGTTGGTTTGTTTTTTGGGTCACACCAGGCAGTGCTCAAGGCATACTCTTGGCTCTGTGCTCAGGAATCACTCCTGCTGGGCTTGGGGGACCAGGCCCCGGAGATTAAGCACAGGTCGGCCACATGCAAGGCCAATGCCCTCCCCAACTGTCCTGTTGCTCCAGCACCTTTTGTTTGTTTTCTGTTTTGGGGATCAACCTGCTGTTCTCGGGTCTTGTTGCTTGGGGTTTGCTTCCTTTCTTGCTCTCTCTCTCGCTCTTTCTCTTGCTCTCTTGCTCTCACTCTCTCTTGCTCTCTTGCTCGCTCTTCTATCCTCTCTCGCTCACTCTCACTCTCTCGCTTGCTCTCCCTCTCTCTCTGTGTCTCTCTCCCCTGCTTACTCTGGGGGACAGATGGTGCCCAACCTGTTGGGTCTCAGGGGCTCCCTCCAGAGCATCCCTTGGTAGTGCTGGGGATTGAACTCACCTCCCACATGCAAAACCCCTGCTCCGCCCTTTGAGCATCTTGTTGGCCCCCATGGGCGCTTTGTGGGGAGATGGATCTTGGGGGATATTTGGTGTCTTCCAGCCCCTGTCCCAACCTCCCAGTCTCTCCGGGATCGTGCCCACAGACGCTGCATCTGAACTTGGTCCTGAGCAGAAGCCGAGCAGTAGGCGGATGTCAGGGCTGCCTGCCCTGCTGACACCCTGGCATTTCCCTGGCACGTCAAGTCACTTCCGAGATTTGTTCATTCACGCACTTGGTTTGGGGCCCATGCCTGGCGGTGCACTTCCTTGGCCTGATTCTCTCCTCTCTCCTCTCTCTCCTCTCTCTCTCCTTTCTCTCTCCTCTCTCTCTCCTCTCTCTGTCTCTCTCCCTCTCTCTCCTCTCTCTGTCTCTCTCCCCTCTCTCTCCTCTCTCTGTCTCTCTCCCCTCTCTCCTCTCTCTCTCTACCTCTCTTCTCTCTCTCCTCTCCTCTTTCTCTCTCTCCTCTCTTTCTCTCTCCTCTCCTCTTTCTCTCCTCTCTTTCTCTCTCCTCTTTCTCTTCTCTCTCCTCTTTTTCTCTCTCTCCTCTCTCCTCCTCTGTCTCTCTCTCCTCTCTCTCCCCTCTTTCTCTCTCTTCTCTCTCTCCCTCTCCTCTCCTCTCTCTCTCCTCCCTCTCTCCTCTCTCTCTCTCTCTCTCCTCTCTCTCTCCCCCTTTTGTTGTGGAGCCATACCTGGTGGTGACTCTGCACTCACGGATCATTCCTGCTGATGCTTTGAGCGACCATATGGGCTACTGGGGGTTGAGCCTCCGTCAGCCATGTGCAGGACAGGCACTCTGTGCCCGCTGTGCTGTTTCTCAGCCCGAGTTGCCGTTCTCTTCCGGTGTCGGAGACCAGGCCCTCTACGAGGGAAGAGCAGGCCTTGCCTTTTGTTGACGGGGTTGGAGGCCGCATCCGGACTCTTCCTGCCTCTGTGCTCAGGAATGGCCCTTGGCTGTGATGGGGGGACTAGAGGCTGCACCGTTGGTACCAGCCTGCTGGATGCAGGGCAGACGCCTTGCCCCCGCGCCGGCTCTGAGACCCTATGCCTGGACTTAAGACAGAATATTCGAACTCCTTTTAACTCAAGTTCTCGTGCGAAGGGGCAGATTCTGGGTGGCCTGACTCGAGTCCCTTTGAGTCATTTTCTGCCCTTCGCGCACCCCTTGGCCGTTTACCGCTCAGCTCGCCCCTCAGCTCGGTTTCCTTGGCTTTGCTTTGATAGCTTTTCCCCTTTCACTTTCCCACCCGTCAGAGCAAGCATCTGGGCCCATTAGCTCCTGGGCTCGTCCAGTGCATTTGCAAATCATGAAAGTGTTTTATCCTGTAACACCCCCAAAAAACTAGGAGCAGTGGGCGGAGCGATAGCCCAGCGGATAGGGCGTTTGCCTTGCACGCGGCCGGCCTGTGCTGGCCGGGTTCGATCCCTGGCATCCCATATGGTCCCTCGAGCACCGCCAGGAGTAATTCCTGAGTGCAGAGCCAGGAGAAATCCCTGAGCATTGCCTGGTGTGACCCAAAAAAAAAAAAGCAAAAAAAAATAGGAGCAGTGCTCAGGCCCCCTGGCACCCGCCAGCCTTGGGGTGGTCCCCCAAATGCAGGGACGCATACAGGAGGTCCCCATCCTCCCCTCCGAAGATGAGCCGATTGTCACGGAGAGCAAGTCGGATGGGGGTGGCGGGACCCTGGCAAATGGCAGCACTCCGCTACCTCCAAGCTCACTATGCTGCCCCCAGTGCAGGTTTTCAGGAGAACATCTCGTTGTACCCCAGATTACATAGTGCTCTAAGCAGGTACCTTTCCGGGGTCTAACCGAAGGCCTCACAGACTTGTCACACTACGACAATCCAGGGGAGAGAGAAGCCGCCCGTCCGGTGACAGGCCTCACGGTGCCTGGACAGGGGCACTGCCTTTGGGGACCTCCGTAAGCCACTTATCCCAGCACGGTCCCCTCGGGATGTGCTCTCGTCAGGCAGCTCTGGGTCACGTGGCCTCTTCTCCGCTGCCCGGCACGGCCCCTGAGCACCACTGTGTGTGGCCCCAAAGGACAAACCCCAAAGACCTGATTTTTAGTTTATTTTTATTTTTTTGTTCAGTTAGACTTTTGCCCTATGGACAGACAAGACATCCCAGGAGAAAGTGTCTTTGGGGAACAGACACAGGTTCAAGGACGGCAAGCTCCGAGACCTCCGTGGGCTCCGGAAGCTGGTGCCTCGTGGAATCGGAGGCGGAAGTTCCAGAACCAAGTTGTTGTTGCCGGCAGAAAGGCGGGGCTTGTGGGAGTGATCGAGAGAGAGAATGAGAACGAGAGAGAGAGAGAGAGAGAGAGAGAGAGAGAGAAGAGAGCAAGGGAGAGAGAGATGGGAGAGGAGAAAGAGAAAGAGAGAGAGAGAGAGAGAGAGAGAGAGAGAGAGAGAACAGGGGAAGGCTCTTCCTTGGAGCCATCCCTAGCATCCCATAGTCTCCTGAGCTCAGAGCAAGAAGTAAGCCCTGAGAACAAGAGGGATGGTTTGTGTGCATGGGGAGGGGGAGGGGGGAAGAAAGGAGCAGGGAGAGAGGGAAAGGGGGCCATGAGTAAGGGGAGGAGGCAGGACTGGAGAGGCGGCTGGGCCGGGCCCGGCTCACAGCGGAGCCTCCAGTGACCTGTGCGCTCTCTGGCTTCCATCCCCGCACCCCCAGTGAACAAACAAGGAGGTACCTGATAGGTATAGACACATCTAACTTTTCAGTGGTGTGCTGCAAACCACAGCGCCTAAAAAGGAGCGAGAGGAGGGGGTGTCTGCCAGAGAGACCTGCAGCTGGGGGTTGGGTGTGAGCAGGAGGAAACAGGACGTTGGCGGTGGGAATGTGCACCGGTGGAGGGGCAAGTGTTAGGACATGCATGGTGACACTGAATCTTGAACGATTTCCCACCTGTGGGTTGCAAGGGATTCAGTAAAACGGAAGGAAAGGGACAGGTCTGCCTGACTCACCAACAGCCCCACTTTGGTCCCCAGCGTCCCGTTCTGACGTCCGTTCGCAGTGTCAGGACTGATCCCCGAGTGCAGAGACTGGAGTGAGCCCTGAGCATCGCCAGATACACCATTCCCATCTTCCCCCAAAAGGAAGCCAGATGGTGTGAGTGTGTGTGTGTGTGTGTGTGTGTGTGTGTGTGCAGCACATGCATGGGAGCAAACAGTGGAAGAGTGGGTCTTTGGGGGTGCGGGACTCCTCCAGTCCCCCCAAATCTAGAGCACTGCAAACCAACGATGAATCAACAAGGCCTTGTCTGCGTACAGATGCGTGACGCAGGTGGGCATGGACTGAATGTCGCGGCCTCTGGGTGCCACCAGCCTGGTCCCGGTGACCGAGGCAGAGGTCACCAGGCAGAGGCCTGGCTCTGAGTGTTGGGAGTTTCCCACTGGCTGTGTCACTGCCCTCCAAGCTCCGGCTGCTCCCGAGGCCGATTCCCAGGCTGCGGGACGTTAGCTGAGAGTGTGAGCTAGTCACTTTCGGCCTGCCGTGTAAAATCGTGTGCTAACAGTGCTAATGACTGAACGGCTGCGTGTGGGAAGTGCAGGGCGGTAGTTTGCACCTTACTGCTGCTTTTTTTTTTTTTGGGATTGTGAGCGGGTCCACGGGTGCTGAGGGCCCTTGATTTATGACCTTCCCTGCCCAGCCCTCTCCTCATTAGCAGAGCGGGTTTCTGCACGGAGCATTTGGTTTCTATATTTGAGCCCGAGACATTCATTTTACTCTAATAAGAGTTGTTGAGTGCTAAAGATTTGGGCCTTTTTTTTTTTCTGTTTTGCTATTTGAGTAGCATTTTGCAAAAGGAAAGCTCTTATTACTAGATGGGGGCCGGAGCGATAGCCCAGCAGGTAGGGCGTTGGCCTTGCACGTGGCCGGCCCATGCTGGCCGGGTTCGATCCCCGGCATCCCATATGGTCCCCTGAGCACCGCCAGGAGTAATTCCTGAGTGCAGAGCCAGGAGTAACCCCTGAGCATCACTGGGTGTGACCCAAAAAAAAAAAAAAAAACAAAAACAAAAAAAAAAAAAAACTAGATGGTTTTTTTTTAACTAGTATATTTTCCCTTGATGAGCAAGGAAAGATAATTCTTCTGTAAGTCATGAGAAACTCTGAGGTGGACGAGTCCAGTTGTCGATGGGGATTTAATCTCTGTTTGTGCGGTGATGAGCTTGTTTCTGTGTGGGCCTGTCTGCCTGCGGTGGGAAACGGGTTCGACCTTTGCTCTGGGTCTGGAAAAGCCCGACCGAGTCCTGGGAAAGAATGTGGCCGTCCTTCGTCGTGGCTGGTCTGGAACATCTGTGGCAGGTAGCTTACAAGTGTTCCTTATTAACCCAGGAACCTGCCCCGATAGTGCTTCCAGCCGAAACTGCTGACTCCAAGTTGTTGGAAGAGGCTGTTTGGATTAATCCCATGTATCTGTTACTTAGGGTTTCTGGCAGCAGGGACCTTTTAAAAAAAAAAGGGAGAAAAAAGCACATTTTTAAAGGAATGTTAAAATAAAAAAGAAAGAGAGAAACCCTCAACATTTCTTTCCTGGTTGTGAGAGTTTTCCTGTACTTTTAAGAAATCCTGCTCCGGCCGAAAGGCAGGGATTTTCCAAGGCCTTCTTCTCCCTGGTTCTAGGAGATAACCTGTGCCCACACCCTCGGCGCTCACTCCTCGGCTTTTCTTTGCCTATGGCTACATTTCTGTCTCTGCATCAATTAGCACAGTGATTTATACCACAAGCAAGCTGTTTAGAGGTAATGGTACACAATTAACATCTCATTCCGCCATAAAGGCTATGCTAAACACCCAGCCCGGCTCGCAGGCCCGGAATGGAAAGGAGTGTTTGTCCTCATTCATGTGCTCTGTGATGTGAAGTGGGCCGCTTTGTAGCGCTCCCCGCCATTAATCTAATTATAGATAGCTGCAAATGAAGTGCCGTCGGAGCGGGGAGATTGAAGGAAAATAGCCTTTTTGTCGTCGAGCATGACTGCAGCGAGACTCACTTTCCAGGGCACTTCTGCAAAAACACGGGACCTCAGTGCGCTCACTGCCTGTTGCTTTGCTGCTAATTACAAGTGCGCTGTAAACAGCCTGGCGTGGCTGTCAATAGAGCGAGGGCTGCGGCTCGGCTGCCTCCGGCCGCCCGGATTCCGGGTTTGCATCCTGACGGGCATGAGGAGACCAGGACGGTGCCGTCTGTGGCAACTTTGAGCTGACCTTTCCCATCCTGGAGCCTTTCCCATCCCGCAGCGGAGCGGGAGGACAGCCCCAGGCTTCTGACCTTTGGGCGGATTTCATCGGGTCTGACTGAAGCCCAGAGGGCAACAGCCGGGCCTGGAAGCCCATTTCCAGTCGGGGTGGTTCTGTTCTCCTGGGCTTGCGGGTGTTTGTACGGGTCCAGTCCTTGGTACCGAGGGCACGGCTGGCTTTGCTCTTCAGAGGGTGGGGCAGAAAGGGGCCGGGTTGCTGCAGGCCTGGCTGGGGGTGACAGACTTATGGTGCTACCTAGAGAGGCCTAGGGGGGGCGGGGGGGCCACGCCAGCCACTCTCGGATCATCTGTGGCCATTGCTAACCCCTATAGAAGAACCTGCTGACCCGCCATGGCTCCCACGGGCCCAAGACAGCGGCCCCAAGGCGCTCGCTGCAGGAGGACCATGGCAGAGGACCAGTGTGGGCGGCAGTGGGACAGGGGCCCAAGGGGACTGGGCTGGTGGTCAACAGCAGACCTCGGAGGAAGCGGCTGCGTGGGGACCAGAGCGGGGGTCCATGGAACCGGCCCAGTGGAGGCGCTTGAACCGGAACCCCCTGCGCGGCTGGCCCCCTGCCTGGGCATCCTTACTGGCCAGGTGGACAGTGTCTGCCCCCCCAGCCCTACCCACCCCTCGGGGCTGAAGGCCAGCGTGGACACATGCCACTGTCCCTCCTCCCGCCGGGTCCATCTCTCCCCCTCTCTCCCTCACTCTTGGTTTCTCTTGGGGCTCTTTTATCTTTCTCCTCCCCTCTCCCCAACTTTTTTTTTTCCTTTTTGGGTCACACCCAGCGATGCTCAGGGGTTACTCCTGGCTCTGCACTCAGGAATTACTCCTGGCGGTGCTCGGGGGACCATATGGGGTGCCGGGGGATTGAACCCGGGCCAGCATGGGCTGGCCGCGTGCAAGGCAACGCCCTATCCACTGGGCTATCGCTCCGGCCCCATCCCCAACTTTTTAACTTTGGGCTGACAGTTGCTCATCAGACAGTTTCATGTGGGAAACGCCATGCACACCCTCAAATTAATTTGCCCGAGAGCCTGGGGCCATTAGACAACGGCTCCCGTTTGTGTCCTGCGAGGGGTGACTTGCGTCCCGTCTCTGCGCCACACACTTGGTGCGTTTGTGCAGACACAGCGCAGCAGCCAGGGGCCCCCAACCCCACACAGCCAGGTTTTAGCCCCGTCTCCACTCCAGCTCCCTGGGGCAGACAGCGCCATCCCGAAGAGAGGGAGAGACACACACCTCTGTCTCTGTGCCCCAGAGAGGGGGGGAGACACACCTCTGTCTCTGTGCCCCCAGAGAGGGGGAGACACACACCTCTGTCTCTGTGCCCCAGAGAGGGGGGAGAACATTCTGGTTGCTTCTCCATCCCTCCCCTTCCATCCTGCCAGAAAACTCTCAGCCTCTTGCCTCCAAAACACCAAATTGCTGGTTCTTCTGCTTGAAAACAACAACAACAATAACAACAACAACAACAGCAACAACAACAACAACAACACCTGCTCAGTGTCGATCTCAGCAGAAGTTGGAGACCCCTAAAAATAGACGCTCTGTTGACGCTCTTTGGTAGCTGCCCTGGACATTCTTTCGGGGGGTTCACACCGGCGATGGTCAGGGTTCCTCCTGGCTCTGCGCTCAGGAATTACTCCTGGCAGTGCTCAGGGGATCCTATGGGTTGCTGGGGATGGAACCCAGGCTGTCTGCGTGCAAAGCAAACGCCCTCGCTCCCCCTGTGCCTTCTTAAAGGCCGCGCTTTCTGGGGCTCCAGACCGTTCTTCCCACTTTCTCCAGGCTCATTCCAGCCTCATTCCTCACTTCACCTCATTTCTCAGGTTCTTTCGTCCTCCTGCAGCCTGTGGCCAACGAGCCAATCGTTTGACCTGTTTGGTTTGGTTCCACACCTGGCAGTGCTCAGGGGACCCCACGGGAGACCAGGCGTGGGCCCCAACCCTTGGGTGTGTGCAAGGCAGGCCTCGCTGTCCGACTCTCCAGTCCCATTATTGTGGTTTTTCTCTAGAAGGCCTGTTTGTGGGGGGCAGGCCGCAGGGCTCAGGGCGACATCAAAGGTAGTCTTAAAAGAGCGCCTTCCCCCGCCCTCCTCTGCTTCCCAAAGGTCACTTCTGGGAGCCAAGTATTTGCTCCCAAGCCTCTCCCAGGCAGGCGGGCCTTTAGCCCTTGTTATTCTTTGACTTGTGATCACAATACCTTGCCTATCCCCCAGCAGATTTAAGAACAATAAACAAATACAAAAGGGAAAGGAACATCCCCAGTAACAAAGCAGGCTGGAGTCTCCTCACATCTCCATCCAAGCCAAGCGGGAGCCCCACCGAGAAAGGAATCCCGGCACTGGAAAACTATAAAAATAGTGCAGAGATCCAGTTTTCCGGCGGGATCCTGTCATTTGGGGGAGGAGGGGAGCTGTGGAGACTGGGCCAGTCTTAGCTAAGTACCATTTCTGGTGGGTTGCAGACCGACTAGAATCTCTCTGAACCCCTGGGTGCCGGGCAGTGAGGCGGCTCGCCCCTGCCACCAGATGGTCAGACAGATAGAGTAAGGACAGACAGATAGAGTAAGGACAGACAGATAGAGTAAGGTCAGACAGTAAGGGCAGTGAGTCCAGACGGTCAGACAGATAGAGTAAGGACAGACAGATAGAGTAAGGACAGTGAGACCAGGCGACCAGACAGACAGAATAAGGGCAGTGAGACCAGACGGTCAGACAGACAGAATAAGGACAGTGAGACCAGACGGTCAGACAGACAGAATAAGGGCAGTGAGACCAGACGGTCAGACAGACAGAATAAGGACAGTGAGACCAGACAGAATAAGGACAGTGAGTCCAGACGGTCAGACAGAATAAGGACAGTGAGTCCAGACGGTCAGACAGAATAAGGACAGTGAGACCAGACGGTCAGACAGACAGAATAAGGACAGTGAGACCAGATGGTCAGACAGACAGAATAAGGACAGTGAGACCAGACGGTCAGACAGACAGAATAAGGACAGTGAGACCAGACGGTCAGACAGAATAAGGACAGTGAGTCCAGACGGTCAGACAGACAGAATAAGGACAGTGAGCCAGACGGTCAGACAGACAGAATAAGGACAACGAGTCCAGACGGTCAGACAGACAGAATAAGGACAGTGAGACCAGACGGTCAGACAGAATAAGGACAGTGAGACCAGACGGTCAGACAGACAGAATAAGGGCAGTGAGTCCAGACGGTCAGACAGACAGAATAAGGACAGTGAGTCCAGACGGTCAGACAGACAGAATAAGGACAGTGAGTCCAGACGGTCAGACAGACAGAATAAGGACAGTGAGTCCAGACAGTCAGACAGACAGAATAAGGACAGTGAGACCAGAAGGTCAGACAGACAGAATAAGGACAGTGAGTCCAGACGGTCAGACAGACAGAATAAGGACAGTGAGACCAGACGGTCAGACAGACAGAATAAGGGCAGTGAGACCAGACGGTCAGACAGACAGAATAAGGGCAGTGAGACCAGACGGTCAGACAGACAGAATAAGGACAGTGAGACCAGACGGTCAGCAGACAGAATAAGGACAGTGAGACCAGACGGTCAGACAGACAGAATAAGGACAGTGAGACCAGACGGTCAGACAGACAGAATAAGGGCAGTGAGACCCAGACGGTCAGACAGACAGAATAAGGGCAGTGAGACCAGACGGTCAGACAGACAGAATAAGGACAGTGAGACCTGGGCCAGACCCGGAGTTTCTTTTGCCTCTGACGTGCCTGATGGTGGCTGGGCTTTGCTTTCCTGTGTTCGGACAGAGTGCAGAGACTTTAAGTAAACAGTTTGTGCAGTTATTATGTTCTCTCGTCCTGTATCGCTCCTGCCCGGGACTTGCTGGAGGAATTGGGGTACAGTTACCCACTGATGAATCCCCCCCCCCCATGCCCGGGGTATTTGCTCGACTGACAGGCACCTCCCGGCCTGTCGCCCCCACTGATACTTTTGACAGGTAAAATTTGAATATGGTGAAACAGTTACCAAGTTGCTCGTGGCTGAGTTTCGTCATGCAACACCCGCCCTTCAGAGTGCACGTCACCACGGGCCCAGTTTCCCCCCCGACACCCCTCCCCTACTCTTTCCTTCTTCCCCTTTAGGCTCCGTGGTTTGGGCCCTGTCACGAGAGGGCCACGCCACCTCCCCCCCCTCCTGTCCGGCCAGCTCTCCGCCAGAGGGGCTGTTTCCACCTGAGCCTTGGCGACCGCGGGAACAGGGAGGTGCTGTTTGCTCTGCGGCGTTCTTAAGGGCCGTAAGCCTCGGCAATGGCAGACGCGTGTATGTGCCGATGGCAGGGTTTGGGCTTCAGACACGCAGTGACACAGAGATGTCGTTATTCACCGTGTGTGTACGTGTGAGTGTGTATGTGTGAATGTATGTATGTGTGAGTGTATGTGGGTGTGTGTATGTGTGTGAATATATGTGGGTGGGTATGTTGGTGTGTATGTGTGGGGTGTGTATGTGTGTGTGGGTGGGTATGTGTGTATGTTTGAATGTATGTGTGTGAATATATATGTGTGGGTATGTATGTATGTGTGTGAATATATGTGGGTGGGTATGTGTGTATGTGTGTGGATATGTGTGTTTGAGTGTATATGTGTGTGAATGTATATCTGGGTGGTGTGAGTTTGAGTATATATGTGTGTGTGGGTATGTGTGAGTGTATATGTGTGGGTATATGTGTGTGTATGTATATGAGTGTGTGCATGTGTGTGCATGTGTTGTCTGTGGGGTATATGTGTGAATGTGTATGTATGAGTGTGTGTGTATATGTGTATGTGTATTGGTATGGGTATGCGTGTGAATGTGTTCGTGGCGTGCATGTGTGTGTGCGCGGGGTGTCAATGCTCCTCAGGGGTCCCGGCCCTGTCCTCTCTGCAGCTCCCTGGAGGGAGGCCCGAGCTGTGTGGATTCTAGTTTGCTGCTGGGCCCGTCTGTCTCGATGCTCGCAGGGAGCCTGGCGTTGCCGTGGTGTTTCTGGGAAGAGATGGAGCTGCCGCCCAGCTGCGCCGAGCACTGTGCCAGGAGCCAGCCCCTCCCAGGCCCTCCACATCTTCACGCCATTTCCTTCATTTTTCCCCAAATGCCAAACCCCGGCTACTGCCTCTCCCCAGGGCCGGGCCTGAGCCTCCTGGTGATAAACGTTCTGGGCTGGAGGGCTCAGAGGGCGTGGCCGTGACCACCTGGGTTTGGTCCCAGCACTGCATGGCCCCACCCCAACACCCCCACGATGCTGCCAGGAAGAATGGCCTGTTCCTTAAAGCCCGGGAGAGATGCTGTGGAAATCCGCCCAGGGCCGCGCCATAGCCCAGGGGAGGGCATTTGCTTTACACGTGGCAACCAGGTTCCATCCCTGGTATCTCATAGGGCCCCTGAGCACTGCCAGGAGTAATTCCTGAGCGCAGAGCCAGGGAGGAACCCCTGAGCATCGTGGGGTGTGACCCAAAAAGCCAACAAAAGCAAAAAAAAATTAAGTGAAATAATTGAAAACAAAATACAATCCCGGCCCTGTGGGCATCCGCACTTCTGTCTGGGGTCTGCCCGTCTCGCAGTGCCCGCCTCCGAGCACCTGCGCTTGGTGTGACGGCGGAAACCTGGGCTTTGCCCATCACGGTTTCACTTCTGCTGCCCGGGAAAGACGGGTTTGGCCGGACCCTACGCCCCCCCCCCCCCCCCCCACCCCCTTTGTGTGCCGCGCACTCACAGCTCTCTGCTGCCATCTGCTGGCGGCGCCGGCAGCTGCCCGCCGCCGCCCAGCCCCGGGGACAGTCCCGCTGGCCACTGCTTGGCTGCTTTGGCTCTGAAAAGTTTTGAGATGTTTTCCCTTAAAGCTACAGGCAGGTCATTGCTCTCGGTCACTCGTGTGTCACCCAGAGGTTCCCGTGGAGGAAATTTGTGCAGCTTGGGCAGGACTGAAGATGTTCATGCCTCTCTCTCTCTCTCCCCAGTACACCGTGCACGTCCTCACCAAGCTGGCTGCTGAGCTGAGCCGATTCATGCTGGAGAAGGTGGCCGAGGACACCAGCAGCATCCTGCGATCCCCATGCCTGGCGTGGTGGTGGCGGTGGCCGTGCAGCCGGGGACATGGTGAGGATGGTGGGGCGGCCGTCGCGCGCATGCCCCCCTCCCCGATTCTTCCTCCTCATTTGGGGAGTTCAGTGTGTTGGGCCTCTCTAGGCTTCGTGTGCTTCGTTTTATCTTACTGGTTTGGGCCACACCTGGCTCTGCTCTCAGGAATTCCTCCTGGTGGTGCTCGGGGGGACCCTGTGGGATGCTGGGCATTGAACCCGGGTGGGCCACATGCAAGGCAACGCCCTCCCCGCTGTGCTGTTGCTCCAGCCCAGTTGCAGGAGGACTTTCTTTTTTCTTTTTTGGGTCACAGCCAGTGACTCTTAGAGGTTACTCCTGCTTCTCTGCGCTTAACCTCAGAGGAAAACTGCCGCCGGGTGCCGCTGGTGCTGCTGGGTGCCGCGCAGTGCCTTCCTGCTCAGCGAGTGGGAATCAGCGTCCTGCCCTCCCAGAGCTGGTTCTGGGAAGGCGCCTGAGTTCAATCCTGAAAGCAAAAAAGGGACAAAAATCTCAAGCACTTGGAAAAGTATTTGCCTTTCATAAATATCAAGGTGGGATGATCTTTTTACTTTTTGTTTTGTTTTTTGGGCCACACCCACCAGTGCTCCTGGCTTACTCCTGGCTCTGTGCTTGGGATCACTCCTGGTGGGGGCTTGGGGGACTGTGTGTGGAGCCAGGGAGCGAACCTGGTGGTCTGTGTGGAAGGCAAACACCCTCCCTGCTGTCCTCTCACTCTACTCCAAATGGCGTGTTTAATGTGTCTCTGTCTATCCATCCATCCATCTATCCATCTATCATCCATCCATCCATCCATCTATCATCCATCCATCCATCTATCCATCTATCATCCATCCATCCATCCATCCATCTATCCATCTATCATCCATCCATCTACCATCCATCCATCATCCATCCACCCATCATCCATCCATCCATCATCCATCATCCATCCATCCACCTATCATCAATCCATCCATCCATCTATCCATCATCATCCATCCATCCATCCATCCATCCATCCATCTATCCATCTATCATCCATCCATCATCCATCCATCCATCCATCATCCATCATCTATCCATCTATCATCCATCCATCCATCATCCATCCATCCATCATCCATCCATCTATCA
This sequence comes from Cryptotis parvus, assembly GCA_021461705.1. NCBI lineage: Eukaryota > Metazoa > Chordata > Mammalia > Eulipotyphla > Soricidae > Cryptotis > Cryptotis parvus. Next base: position 23,675 of record JAJIBD010024845.1, read on the forward strand.
TCCATCCATCTATCATCCATCCATCCATCATCCATCATCCATCCATCCATCATCCATCTATCATCAATCCATCCATCCATCTATCCATCTATCATCCATCCATCCATCCATCTATCCATTTATCATCCATCTATCATCCATCCATCCATCATCCATCCATCCATCATCCATCCATCCATCATCCATCCATCCATCCATCATCCATCCATCCATCTATCATCCATCCATCCATCCATCCATCCATCATCCATCCATCCATCATCCATCCATCCATCCATCATCCATCCATCCATCCATCATCCATCCATCCACCTATCATCAATCCATCCATCCATCTATCCATCTATCATCCATCCATCCATCCATCCATCCATCCATCCATCTATCATCCATCCATCATCCATCCATCCATCATCCATCCATCCATCCATCATCCATCCATCTATCCATCTATCATCCATCCATCCATCATCCATCCATCCATCCATCATCCATCCATCATCCATCCATCTATCATCCATCCATCTATCATCCATCATCCATCATCCATCCATCCATCATCCATCCATCCATCATCCATCCATCCATCATCCATCCATCCATCCATCCATCTATCATCCATCCATCCATCATCATCCATCCATCATCATCCATCATCCATCCATCCATCCATCCATCATCCATCCATCCATCCATCATCCATCCATCCTATCATCAATCCATCCATCCATCTATCCATCTATCATCCATCCATCCATCCATCCATCCATCTATCCATCTATCATCCATCCATCATCTATCCATCCATCCATCATCCATCCATCTATCCATCTATCATCCATCCATCCATCATCCATCCATCCATCCATCATCCATCCATCATCCATCCATCTATCATCCATCCATCTATCATCCATCCATCCATCATCCATCATCCATCCATCCATCATCCATCTATCATCAATCCATCCATCCATCTATCCATCTATCATCCATCCATCCATCCATCTATCCATTTATCATCCATGTATCATCCATCCATCCATCATCCATCCATCCATCATCCATCCATCCATCCATCATCCATCCATCCATCTATCATCCATCCATCCATCATCCATCCATCCATCTATCATCCATCCATCATCCATCCATCTATCATCCATCCATCCATCATCCATCCATCCATCATCCATCCATCCATCATCCATCCATCCATCATCCATCTATCATCAATCCATCCATCCATCTATCCATTTATCATCCATCCATCTATCATCCATCTATCCATCATCCATCCATCCATCATCCATCCATCCATCATCCATCCATCCATCCATCTATCCATCATCCATCCATCCATCCATCATCCATCCATCTATCATCCATCTATCCATCATCCATCCATCTATCATCCATCCATCTATCATCCATCCATCCATCATCCATCCATCCATCATCCATCCATCTATCCATCTATCCATCTATCATCCATCCATCATCCATCCATCCATCTATCATCCATCCATCCATCCATCATCCATCCATCCATCATCCATCCATCATCCATCCATCCATCCATCATCCATCCATCATCCATCCATCCATCCATCCATCTATCATCCATCTATCCATCCATCCATCTATCCATCATCCATCCATCCATCCATCCATCCATCCATCCATCCATCATCCATCCATCTATCATCCATCCATCCATCATCCATCCATCCATCATCCATCCATCATCCATCCATCCATCCATCATCCATCCATCATCCATCCATCCATCCATCCATCATCCATCTATCATCCATCCATCCATCTATCCATCATCCATCCATCCATCCATCCATCCATCCATCCATCCATCATCCATCCATCTATCATCCATCCATCCATCTATCATCCATCCATCCATCATCCATCCATCCATCATCCATCCATCCATCATCCATCCATCCATCATCCATCTATCATCAATCCATCCATCTATCCATTTATCATCCATCCATCTATCATCCATCTATCCATCATCCATCCATCCATCATCCATCCATCCATCATCCATCCATCCATCCATCTATCCATCATCCATCCATCCATCCATCATCCATCCATCTATCATCCATCTATCCATCATCCATCCATCTATCATCCATCCATCTATCATCCATCCATCCATCATCCATCCATCCATCATCCATCCATCTATCCATCTATCATCCATCTATCCATCTATCATCCATCCATCATCCATCCATCCATCTATCATCCATCCATCCATCCATCCATCATCCATCCATCCATCATCCATCCATCATCCATCCATCCATCATCCATCCATCATCCATCCATCCATCCATCCATCTATCATCCATCTATCATCCATCCATCCATCTATCCATCATCCATCCATCCATCCATCCATCCATCCATCCATCCATCCATCCATCCATCATCCATCCATCCATCCATTAAACTGTATTTGCTTTTTGGGTCACGCCCAGCGATGCTCAGGGTTATTCCTGGCGGTGCTTGGGGGACCATATGGGATGCTGGGGGTCAAACCCAGGTCATCGTATGCAAGGCAAACACCCTCCCTACTGTGCTGTCGCTCCAGCCCCCTTGAACATTGCATTTTAACGGGGTAAAATGATGAGCCCTGAAATCGACAGGTGTGTTTGGGGGAAGCACTTGACATGACCGTGCAGCTGTGAAACGTGACTTTCCGAGCACGACCCCGCAGGACTGGGCAGGGGGCTTGGTGGTGTGGATGCCAACTCACTGGGGTCTCCCTCGGCCGTGGTAGCGGGTGATGCTGGCCGTGGCAGGCCACGCCTCTCTCTCTCTCTCTCTCTCTCTCTCTCTCTCCTCTCTCTCCCTCTCCCTCTCCCCTTTGTGCCTCCTCGACAAAGCATTTGGGGTGGGGGTCACAGAAGACCCCCTGGGCCGTCCCCCCAAGAACTCCCCACACCCCTTTTCTGCGCTCCAAAGCGGCAGGAGGGGGCCGGGTAGCGCCTGCGGTCGGACACACCTCGTGTGTGTCACAGCCGGCTTCCACCTCCAGAACAAGCAGGAAGCACAGAATCTCCCGAACCTTCCAGAGAGCAGGGAGCCCTTGGGGTGGGGTGGGGGGGCTGTTTCACGTTTCTGGACGCCACTTAAGCCGAGCCGCCATCCTGAGCGGTCGGCCCTAATTGTGTGGCTCTAATTACAGCATCCCCTTTGGCTGTGTGTGCTTTAGGAGCTTAGCGGGAATCTTCACTTTCCCGACACCTGTGTCCCAACCTGGGGGTGGGGCGAGGGGGGGTACGGCTGGTGGGGGCAGGCTGGTTCGCTCTGCTCAGGGCCCCCTGGTTGCTTCTTCCCCTCCCCTCCGTGCTCGCTCTCCTGTCTGGGGCAGGGCGTGTACCCTGAGAAAACACACCCAGAGACCAGCGGGAGAGTTGAGGGGGATGTGACTGAGAGCTTCCTGGGGCCTCTGTCTTCCCGAAGGCAGTGCTGGTGTTGGGGTGCAGCACCTGATAAGCCCCCAGCCCCCAGCTTCCGCCAGGACACACTGACTTGGGTCCCCTCCAGCGGCCTGGACACCTTTGGTCCCTACAGAACATGCTCCGAGCTGTACATCTGTGTTGGATAAGCTACCCTCTCTCTCTCTCTCCCTCTCTCTCTCTGTGTGTCTCTGTTTCTCTCTCTCCCTCTGTCTCTCTGTCTCCTTTCTCTGTCTCTGTCAATCACATGCTCTCTCTCACTCTCTCCCTTGCACACGTGCTATCTCTCTTCTGTTTCTCTCATTCTCTTGCTCTCTCCTGACTCTCCCTCGTGCATGTCTCTCTCTCTGTCTCTCTCTCCGTCTCTGTCTCTCTCCCCATCTCTCTCCCATCACATGCTCTCTATCACTGTCTCTCCCTCACACACGCTCTGTTCTCTTTCTGTCTCACTCTCCTCTCACTCTGTCTCTCTCCCTTGCATGTGTGTCTAGAGACTCTCTGTCTCTTTCTGATTCTCTCACCCTTCTTCCCCGCCCCCTCCCATTACTGACCAGTGGCCTGAAGCCGCTGGTGGTGAGGGAGAGGTTGGAGCCAGGGCTCAGCCCAGCTCTTGAACTTCAGCGGCCTCGGCCTCCTGTAGGACGCCCAGAGCCTTCCTCCGCCCAGGCCGGAGCGGCGCGGCAGAGAGCCACAGCCCCACGACGCCGGCTTCCGCTTCCGTGGCTGTAGCTCCATGCGGGGCAGAGAGCTGGGAGTCCGCGGTCTCTTGTGTTGGCTTTTTTCTCTCCCCTTTTTTTTTCCTTCTTTCTAGGACACCTGCTACTGCTCTGGGCCTCCCAGGTCCGTGCTGGTCACTCTGGTTGGGAGCGCAGGAGTGCCCTGGTGCCTCCCTGTGTGCTTGGCTCCTCTCTCTGATGCCCAGTGTGGGGGGGGGGCGCCATAGTGAACAGAACCAAGCAGACACCCAGAAACCAGGCAGGCTGGTCGGAACATGGGAACGCTCACGTTAGGAAAGCAGCGCAGAGCGATTTTTGATCTGCCCTGGAAGTATCTGCCCCTGAAAATATGTTTGCAATAACCGGTTCTCATTTTCGCTTGAAAATACCCTCCACCCTTTTTGGGGGACCACACCCGGCTGTGCTCAACGATCACAGTCCTGACAGACGGACTCGGGACCGCTTGGGGTCTCAGAGACTGAATTCTAGGTGGGCTGCGTGCATGGCCGGGTCACTACCCACTGCACTGCCTCTCGGGCCTCAGAAAGATCCTTTTTAGAGGGGCTGCATTTAACCCGATTATCATCACAGCATCTTGGAACATTTTTTTTAAAAAACATCTCAATGCTATTTTTAACCAAATATGGGAAATGTGTACTTTTTCAGCAAATGTTGGTATTTTCCCCAGCACGAGGCCACAACAGCAGGATTTATTGGGCAGATTTCCTTTTGACTTTGAAGTGATTATCAAAAAAAATTTTTTTAAATCTGGGCTAGAGTGATAGCACAGCAGGGAGGGCGCTTGCTGTTGCACAGGACCAGCCGGGTTCGATCCGTGGCGCCCCATAGAGTCCCCCGAGCCCGCCAGGAGTAATACCTGAGCACAGAGCCAGGAGGAGCCCCGACCATCTCCTGGTGTGACCCAAAACAAATCTGAAAAGTCACTCTGCGCGGATCTGCCTTTGCTCTTAGCCTTTTGCTATCAGAAGCAGAAGGAAAGCGCCGCTCCCCGCTGGGAAACTAACTGGGGTTTCAGGAGGACTTGGCGGTCCCCACATGTCTTGCCCTGGCAGCCAGAGGCCCGCCCCGCCCACGCCTCCCTCACCGCTGACTTGGCGCCGTGCTGGCCCCTAAGGCCCCAGTGGCCACGGCCCGACGTTCGGCCCCTGCTTTCTCCCCCCCCCAGTGTAAGCCGGGGCGCCTCTGAGGGGCAGGGGCGAGGGAGGACCGGCCCTGGAAGTGAGCTGGGCGGGGTGTCCTCGGTGACGCAGAGTTGACGCAGAGTCTGCTTCAGGGATGCCGCCAGACGGGGGCGCTGGCCGGGCCCCTGCGGAAACTCCGCCTGCCACGCCCCTACCTACCTTGCCTTCGCTTCGCGAGGCGCCAGGATGCTTTTTTCTTTCTTTTTGGGAGGCCCACATCTGGCGATGCCCAGGATTGGCTTACTCTGGGCTCTGCCCTTCAGGGATCACTCCCGTGGTGCTCAGGGGACCGGATGGGGTACCGAGGTCAGCCACACGCGAGAACAGCGCCCTCCGGGCCGTCCTCTCTCTCCGCCCCGAGAACCCTCTTGTGCAGGAAGGAGCGATTTTGCCTCGTGAAGGGGGGGTCATGGGCTGCTCCTGACCAGTGGTGCTGGGCTGGCAGTGCTGAGGTGTGGCCCCCTGCCCAGGGGTGCCGGGACCTCTCCTCGGCTGCTGGGCCCCTTGAGTGCCGACCAGTGAGTATTTTGTGCCTTTTGGGTCACACCGGTCATGCTCAAGGGCTGCTCCTGGCTCTGCACTCAGGGAATTGCACCTGGCGGTGCTCAGGGGACCATATGGGATGCCGGGATCGAACCGGGTTGCTCACATGCAAGGCAAATGCCCTCCCCGCTGTACTATCGATCCGGTCCAACCCATTACAGCGGCAGAGTTCTGGTTCGGAGCCGGTGGTGTTTCGCGCACGCACGCATACACCACCGCGATGTACGAACATCTGGTTGGTTCTGCAGCGCCTGGCCCAGGGGTCCCGCTTTCAGCGCCTCCTGCCGGGATCTGCGCCGGCTCCTTCCCAGGCTGGCTGCTTCCCCCAGGATGTCCTGGGGGGGAAGGGACGGGCTTCCCTGCCAACGCCCCGCCCCAGAGTCCTTTTCCTGAGGCAGCAGCTCCCTGAATTGGCCCCCTTATGGCCTTCAGGGAGACTTAAGCATCACGGTTGCTTCTCTCTCTGGTTTTAGGCGCTCACAGCTCACCGCTGTCGGAGCTCGGGGAGCCCCTTTGGGGTGCTGGGGCTGAACTGGGGTCAGCAGCGTGCCAGGCCAGCACCTCCTCTGCTCTGCTCTCTTCACAAGTGCCCCTACCCCCCATCACGGCTAATTTACACAGGCGGCAACAATTTGGGACCATCTGCCCTTAACAAAGGGTGGTCAGTGGAAATGCAGGGCCTTGAAAGACCAGCCGGCCATACTGGGCGGGTGTGGCCTGCGATTTGGGGGGCGCCTCGGGGGCTGGGGGCGCCCTGGGGCTGGGGGCGCCTCGGGGCTGGGGCCCGTCTCGGGGCTGGGGGCCTGTCTCGGGGCTGGGGGCCCGTCTCTGGGGCTGGGGGCCCGTCTCTGGGGCTGGGGCCCGTCTCGGGGGGGGGGGCCCGTCTCGGGGGCTGGGGGCCTGCCTCGGGGCTGGGGGGCCGCCTCGGGGCTGGGTGGCCTGTCTCGGGGCTGGGGGCCGCCTCGGGGGCTGGCCCGTCTCTGGGGTTGGGGGCCCATCTCGAGCTGGGGGCCCTATCTCTTTGGGAAGCCGGCAGACCTGTCTTTGTTCTCCCGGGTTTTGAAGGTGGCGGGGCTCAGCCTAACCGAGGTTCCCTGTCACGGACAGTGACCACAGGCCTTTGTCACCGCCCTGCTCCTTGACCTTTCAAACAGCCTGGCCTGGCCGCCGCCGACCACATGTCCCACCCGTGATGTCCCCTGAATCTCTGACTTCGGGCGACATCACTAGGGGCTGGGAACGGGTGTCCAGTTGGCTCCGGGGCAGTCGGGAAGGCAGCTGCCCTTCCTTTACGGCCTTCTAAGCCCTGGAGACCTGGGCGAGATTCATATATTCCACAACTGTCCCTGCCCCAGCCTCTGCCCCCCTGGGGGGCTGGGCTGTGGGGCTGGGGCGGCGCAGGGCCAGCCCCTCCCCCCACCCCACCCGGCCTATAACACACAGCCCCAGAAGGACTTTCCTCCCGCGTGTTTTCTGTGACATGACGATTCCGCCCCTTCCGGGAGGCAGTGAGGAGGGGCGTGCACCCCACTGCAGGAACCACTTACCAGCCAGTCTCCCCAGCGCCTGAAGCCCCCAACTCGCTGGGAGCCCGTTTAACTGCCTGGCGCTGGCGCCTTCACATCTTGGGCGGACGCTGCGCCGCTTTCTTACGGGCACCCTTGAGACGCCGCCCTTGAAGGGATTTTTATTTTTTTTCCTTCGCTTTGCTGGAGTCTGCAGCCGCGGGGTTGATACTGAGCCACGCTTTGGGGTGGCCCTGCACGGCAGAAGTGGAGGCGGCCAGGAAGCCGACCTCAGCCTTCTGCCTGGCTTGGCAGCAACCCCCACACAGAACGCAGGGGCCGCAAAAGAAGGCGCGTCTCCAAAATGGTGTGGGGGGGGGCTCGGACTCGGCTCTCGCAGGGAAACAGTTGCCGGCTGAGCGGACAGGAAACAGTTGCCCTACTTGCGCGGTACACCCTGTCCCCGCACTGCGGCTGCAGCGTCCCCCTGCACCGCGTGCCGCGCCGGGCGCGCTGGCCCTGCAGGCCGCAGAGGCCGCGGCTCTACGCAGTGCGCCGAGCCGCCCCGCCGCCTCCACCACGCATCCATCAGCTGCTGCTACTTTTCACGCAGATCCTGCAATGACGAATGAACCTGTCTTTTGTCTGAACGCAGGACAGGACAAAGCCATATGCCGCAGGGACTGGTCCCCGCTGTCTTTGCAGGGGCTTGGCGGGAGGCCTCTGCTGGCCGCACTCCCGTGAGTGGGGCAGCACCCCCCGCACACACGCACGCACCCCCATTTGGGCCACAAAAAGAGGAATGTGCCGGCCGGGAGAGAATGGGGGGCCCTGAGCCTCCCAGGCTGCGGCGCACAGACCCCGGCCCATTAACGGGGCTGCCCCCACACCGGCAGAGCACAGCTGTGGCCGCGGAGCTCATCCCGCGACTGTATCACCCCATTTTGTGGCTCTGAAGGATGAAATTGAGAAATGGGATTCTGTGCGGTCACCCTTCACCGCTCCAATTTGAGGCCCCGGCCGACATTTTCATGCCTTTATTCCCAATCAAATGGCATTAGCAGCGAGCGGCCCTTCTGACGACTGTCTGGTCCCCAGCTCTGCTTTCAAAGGCGGGACTTGGCGGGGGACCCCGCCATATATACATACTTTCTCTTCCCCTTTTCCTCCCGGACTGTCTGAGGCGCGTTTGCACTCAGAGCGATCAGAGTTGCCAAGCCGGGCCCCAGCGTCCTCTGCCCGATTTCCAAGAGGGACGTGTGCCAGAGAAGGTTCCGCGGCTTTCATCTGCGGGGGCAGGCGCGGGGGTCTGGGTGGAAGATACTGGAGCCCTAATCAGAAATAAGAAGTAGTTTAAGTCATTAGCACAACAAAGCGCCCCAGAAGCTCCAAGATGCGGGTCTCCGGGACGGGCCTCTGAATAAACGGGACTTGATAGATTTCCATATCATTTATAACTTCCCCTAATTACACTTGGAAGACTTGCCAGTAGAGCTGGGAAATTGGCAGCCGCGATCCATTAGCGCCATTTTGCCGACCATGGCAAGCAGCTGGCTTAAGAGGGGTTTTGTTCCCCACCGCTCACAATTAATCACGAGCCGGGGGTCTTTGCAGCGCCGGCGACACGAGGCTCCTGGTCTGGCCGGATCTGCTGAGTAAAGGGCTGGTGTGTGTGTGTTGGGGGCTTCCATGAGCACCCTGATAACTCAGGGCCTGCAGAGAGGACCCCACTGAGACACAGGCGTGGGGTTCCCAGGCTGAGAGAGGCTTGAGTGCCTGCGCCCTGTGTGCGCCCAAAGCTGGCACAGCCGCCCTTGCCCGAGGGTGCCAGCCTGTGTGTGGCGCTCTCCGCCCTCACTTATCTGGGACTACCCCCACACACACACGGGGGGGGGAGGCTGCTGGAGGAAGGAGCGCGTTGCTGCCGCTGCCAGGGTGAGGGGGGGGGGAGAGGGGGAAGGGGGGCCTCCAGCTGGTGCAGGGAGAGGCAGGGCGTGGCGCAAGCCCAGGGGCCCAACCTGTTCCAGTCCTGTCCCACTTCGAGGTTCCGAGTCCTCGTTTCTACTCTCTGCCCTGGGAACAGAGGGGCTGAGTCCTGCCACTCCTCTGCTGTGGACAGCCAGCCTGATGGGCACCTCGGCAGCCGGCAGATGCCGGAAGACCCGGCGTGTGGCCGAAGGCTGGCACTGGGACTCGCCACCACGCCAGCACCACGCTTGGCACCATCCTCTGCCCAGTGGAGCTTGCCAGGAGCGAGCACCACCTGATCGATGCTGGGTCCCCACTGCCAGCGAGACAGCTGGTGCTGTGGGGGTGGGGGAGAGGCCAAGAGGGGGGCAATCATGGGCACTCTGGGGCGGCCGGACAGAAACAGCTCTGGGGTGCGGGCCCAGAGCCCCTAGCAGCCTGGACCCCCCGCAGCCCCCTCCAGAGCCGACTACTCTCTCTCCCCCCTCTCTCTTCTCTCCCTCTGTCTGTCTCTCTCCTCCTCTCGCCCCTCTGCCCCGCCCCACGAGACTCATCTCAGAGACCCCAGCGGTCAGGCGCCTCCACAGTTCCCCAGCTAGAGCTGGAGGCGGAGGCGTAAGAGACACACATCGGGCCCTCCACCCCGCTGGCCTGTACTTGACTGTTTTTTTGGGGGGCGAATCCCTGTGAGCTCGATGTTGGCTTGTTCCGGGGTCACAGAGCTTGTGGGGGAACCTTGCTCAGTCACAGCACAACTTGCTTACAGGGCTGCTTCCATCTGTTTGGGGGTGACTCAGAACACAGCGTCACCACAGACAACCTGTGACCCCGCGCAGGCCATCCCCGCCCCACAAAGCACGTTGGCTTCTGTAGATGCTCACCTGAGTGGGGACGCTCCCGGGACCCACGGTTGGACGTCGGCCCCCAGTGGTCCCGGGAGGGCGCTCTGCCGCCCCTGCAGGCAAGCAAGGTGCCTGGCCTTGGTGGGGAAACTCATCCGCCAGTCTAGACTGTTCTGGGGGTGTTGCTGGTGGTTGGGACCGGCCCCTGCAGGCAAGCGAGGCGGCTGGCCTTAGTGGGGAAACTCATCCACCAGTCTAGACTGTTCTGGGGGTGTTGGTGGTGGTTGGGATCACTCCTGCGGGCGGAGCTTTGGGGACTACATGTGGTGCCGGGCATCGAACTCAGGTCGGCTGCACACAGGCCAAGTGAAGGACCCCACCTCTGTGCTCACTCTGGCCCCATCTGAGACCCAGCAGAGCTGCTGGAGCCCACCCATGGGTGTCAGCGTGCCCCAGTACCTGTCCCTGGGCATCTGCACTCCTGAGCGCCTGTCCCCGAAGTCTGTGCCCCTGAGCGCCTGTCCGGGGCGCTCCTGAACGTTCCGCCTGTTCATTCTGTGTTCCAGGTGGCTGAAGGCCAGGAAATCTGTGTGATCGAGGCGATGAAGATGCAGAATAGTATGACCGCGGGCAAGACCGGCAAGGTAGGCCCGGGAGGCCCCAGCCACGCCTCTGCTCTCTGCGCGGCCTGGCCCTGCTCGGCCAGCTCATTCCCACCCACAGAGTGGTCCACGCTGGCCTCACGAGGCACCGGCGTCCCCAAGGGACGCTCAGGATGCTCAGGGGGATGTCGTCTGTCAGAAGGGGCCTCTTCTGCCTTCCGCTGCTGTGGGCAGCCCCGTGTGCCTGCTTGGTTTAGCAGTGACCAGTGAGGGGCGGGTCCACTGCATGGCTGCGCCTACGAGGCCACATCGCCATCCTGGCAGAGAGCGTCCACAGGCAGGGAGGGTGGCGGCCCATTCCCAAGGGGCTGGGTGGGGCACGTGGCTCCAAGTGCCTGGGAATCCAGCAGGGGTATGGCCAGACTTTAAGAACAGCCACCAGAAGTGGGGTCGTGCTCAGTGTCCGGTAGCCCCACCTCACGGTCCTGCGAGGGGCACAGTACACATGTCCTCAGCTCCTGTGGGCCCACATGGGGGCCCTGTGCCTGGTCCCCAGCGCTGAACCTCCTGACCACCGCCCTGCCCTGTCCTACCCGCCCAGCAACCCCACGCTGCTGCCACAGCTGCTGCCGGCCTCCAGGGGGAGCCCTGGAGCCAGTCTGGTGCTTCCTCCTCAGCCTCTGCACAGCCCCCTGCTCCCGCAAACCGCCAGGGGCCCTGATTGGTGACTGAGGGGCCAGCATCGCCCTGAGACACCCAGAGAGCCAACAGCTCTCACCCTTCCTTGGTTTGCAAGCCCAAGACAGAACCTTCTGGAAGAGAAACGGACCCTCCGTTCCCAGCCCTGCCCCCGCCCCACCCTTGAGCACAGAAGGGAGCCTCCCGCCTGCGCCCGAGGCTCGAGCTGTGGCTAGGACTAGACTGAGCCCTGCCCTGAGCGCACCCGGAGAGCCTTCTGGAAGCTTCTAGAAGCTGGGTGGCTGAATGCTGGGAACTCACGAGCACTTGGGCAGGACAGGAGGACCCTGGACCCCCCGCTGTCTGCTGGTGATTCATTCTCTCTCTTCCCCTCCCCCATTCTCTCCCTCCCTCCCTCTCTCTCAGGTGAAGTCGGTGCAGTGTAAAGCCGGAGACACGGTGGGGAGGGGGACCTGCTGGTGGAGCTCGAGTGAAGTGTTTCCCCCACCCTGAGCTGCCTGAGCTGCATCAGCGTCCGCCCTGGGGCCTCTGCTCTGTTGATTCAGCCTGCGGGGGTGTCCCGCAGCCCATCTCACAGGGTCGTATTTATTCCGCACGGACTCAAAAACCACCGGTTCTGCCAAAAACCCATTTCACCAATGAAACTGTTATTGATATAAATACTTGTACATACGATTTCTACTTCTGCTGTGAGATTTCCAGTGTCAAAACTGAATCAATAAAACTGAGCATTTGCCTAAATCTTATTTTCTCCCTCTTTGGTGTTGACCCAGGACAGTGCACTGGCGCGCGCTGCTCCACGGATGGGTTAGCTGAGCCCCGTGGACGGGTTAGCTGAGCCCGTGGACGGTTAGCTGAGCCCCGTGGACGGGTTAGCTGAGCCCCGTGGACCGGGTTAGCTGAGCCCCGTGGACCGGTTAGCTGAGCCCCGTGGACCGGTTAGCTGAGCCCCCTGAGGCTCCGCCCCACCGTTGCATTCTGGGGCTCCTTTTGTTTGTTGGAGCCCCTCGATTGGGAGCGGGGTTGGTTCTTCCTAAGGCCCTAACAGCCAGGGGGAACAGTTTGCTGAGTGCGGCCTTCCGCACCCTCACGCTCACCAACGCCCCCCTCTGCGAGGGCCCCTGACTGGGGCTGGCTCTTTGTGCCCACGGAGCAGGTTTCCCACAGAAAAGGGGCTAAAAACAAGGCTGGTGTGCGGGCCGGGTGCGGCGCGGCGGGCCCACAGTGGCCGTGGAGCGCCGACCCTGCCGCCAGTCACGCCTCCCGAGCTCACGCGCTCCCAATCGGTGGGGAGTAATTGGTGCTTCGTGCTGGGCGGCGGTATTTTAAGTGCTGCTTGCATGTGGAAGCCGAGCTTTCTGTCAGCCTGAAGAACAAATTACTGAGGTGGCCGTTTGCCTGTGAAAGGCGCAGGCCCCCCACCCCCATCCAGCCTCCCGCTGAACACTGCTGCCAGTCTGTGGGCTATGGGCTTGGGGCGCGGCTCTGATCTGAAGTCGGGGTTCAGCACACCCGTAGGCTGATGAGTCTCTGCAGACTAACGGCGAGCTGCGCCCTCCCCAGTGCCCCCTCGTAGTGCTCACTTGTCTTGAGGGTCGTTTATTACCTTGTGCCATCCCCACATCAGAAATCTCCTTGGTGCTACAGGTTGCTAAAATTCAGCTGCAACCATAGCCTTTACGCTCATTTCCCATGTCATCTTCAGATTAAAGCAAAGCCGAAAACAAAATCAAAGAAAAAGCAGCGGCGGCGGCAGCAGTGTACACGGACGTTCTCAAAACGCCACTGAGGGGTATTACAATCCTAACTCGCTTGAAGCAGCAAGCACTATGGTTAGCGAGATGGAGAGATTTCGGGCGCGATGCGGTTACCGGAACGGCAGAATTATTAGTGAAATCGGCCCCCGCCCCAGCCCACCGCCCCCTGCATTGGACGGGGGCTGTCGGGTTATGCGGGTGGTCCCGGGCGCGCGCGCCATCTGTTCTCCCGCGGGTTGTAGCGCAGCCCGCGCGCCTGCGAGTCGTAGTCGTCGTGGTGCGGAGGCGCGCCACTTGGGCGGGTAGGTGGCCTTGCTGTACAGGAAACAGCGCAGCGTCTCCTGCGGCGCCGCCCGGCTCGCCCGCCCTCCAGCACGATGGTGGCGGCCGGTGCGCTGGTACATGTCGGGGCAGTCCTCGAAGTCATCGAGGAAGCGCAGCATCTGCTCGTCCACGGCGTAGACCTCGCCCGCACGCGGTGGCGGTGCCCGGCAGGTGCAGCAGGTAGGGGATGTTGTGCTGGCCCGCGATGACCAGCGGGAAGGGCTCGAGCGCGCGCCCGCGCCCTGGAAGACGGCGCAGCCGTGGGCGCTGTCCAGCAGCACGGCGTGGTTGGGCTGGCCACTCTTCAGCGTCCCAGTACACGAACACGAGCACGCGCCATGGCACCGCCCGCCTGGGGACACGAGGGAGCAGCTGCGTTAGCGGCGGGAGCAAGGGCCATCCCCGCTGGTTGCCCGAGCACCTGCTGGCCTGCAGCACTGTTCCCCCGCCCCAAGTGGCCGTTTATGTATTATGGGCGCTTGCGGGTGCCGGCTGTGCCAAGCTGTGTCCCCGCCACCCCCCTCCTGCCCGCTAGCAGCACCTGTGCCGGGAACGGGTCACCCGCCCACATCAGCTCCGCCCTCCCAGCCCGGCTCCAGCCTCACCGGGACCTTCCCCTGGAGCAAGCCCTCTCCCCCCCCCCCACTCTGCTCTGGTTCTGGGGTGCCCACATGGGCGCCCACCGGAACTTTAGGGGCTGATGGGGAGCCGAAGGCGCCCCCACTCCCGTTCACTCCTGTCCACCCTCCTAAGTTCTTCTACCCAGATCCCCCAGCCCCCACCGGTCCTCCCACAGCCCGTATTTCTTGCCCCTTTGGGAGCAAGAGGCGGCTCTGGCCGAGGCACAAACCCTCCCGCGCCTGAAGCCCCGTGGGTGCTCCGGGGTCCCGGACCTTGTTCTGCCAGGGCGCTGCTGTGCTGTGACCCTGCGGCGCCCCTCACGGCTCAGAGGGGACACAGGACCCCAGGCACCACCCGCAGCATCGCCCTTGCCCGGCCCTGCCTGTCGCCCCAAGGCCTGCCTCACTTTACAGGTGGGAAACCAGCGCCCCCCCTCCCGGCTAAGCCAACCAGGCCGGGTCACCTTTGGGGGAGGGGCTTCGTCTCGCCCCCCTCCCTTTACGACTGTACTCGAGGGGCTTCATACAGCCACACCCTCCACCGGAGTGCCCACTGCCCTCCGCCACTGTCCCGGGGTCGCCCACCATGGCCAGCCTCGGTCCTGTAACCCCTCTTTGGCCATCTGCTGTTTCCTTACTGTTCCCGCCCCACTTAGGAGCGATTGCACAGTGCCAGCCCCTCTGGGCCTAGCCTCAACACGGGCACCCGGAAGCACCGCCCGGGCACTGCAGACTCTGCCCTCGCAGCCGGCTACTGCTCCACAGTGACCCGTGCCAGGGAACGCTGCCACATGCCAGGCGGGTGGTGCCCTCGCCCAGGTCAGCCCCGCCCAGGACTCAACTCTCTGGGTGGAAATACAGACTTGCTTCACAGTTTTCTCATTCAAACTAACTAAAAATCTCCAATAAAGATTTTGGCCGCTGGGACCCGAGCAACAGCACAGCGGGGTCGGGCGTTTGCCTCCCACGTGGCTAAACCGGGTTCAATATCTGGCATCCCGTATGGTCCCCTGAGCACCACCAGGAGTGATTCCTGAGCGCAGAGCCAGGAGGAACCCCTGAGCATTGCCGGGTGTGACCCAAAAAAGCAATAACAACAACAACAAAACAAGGCATTCCTGGAAAAGGAGAGTCCAGGCCAACCTTTCTTAAAGCATGAGAAAGTTCTGGATATCGGTGAATCAAATTCAGCAATACATAAAATCGCTTCTTAGGTGCAGTCAGGGAACTACCAAACCCCAAACGGAGTAAAGGGAGGATAAAAACCTTGGATGGTCTCCGTGGACGCAGAACAAGTATTCGGGGAAAGGAACAGGTCACGGTAAAGACTAGCAGAGGCAAGTGGGGTCACGGAGTGCCAGCACAGCGGGAGGGCGTTTGCCTGCACACGGCCGACCCAGGCTCTGCCCGGCACTGTGGCCCCTGAGCACTGCCTGGGGTGATCCCTGAACACCGCCAGGAGTGATCCCTGAGCACCGCCAGGAGTGATCCCTGAGCACCGCGGAATGGCCCCTAACCATGCCCGGAGCACTGTCGCTGTCCCCACCTCCCTGTGGTCGCACTGCGGCAGACAGACAGGCTGTGAACACAGGCTGACGGACACAGAGGGCGGAGGACACGGACAGAGTGGCCGGGCCGTGGACTCCAGGGAGACACAGGACAAAGGGGCCCTGGGCAGGTCCCCCTGGCCAGGGTGGCGTGTGCGCGGAGACACTGCGTCACAGGCCCTGGAGCCGCCCCACACCGGCTTCCTCTCTCCGCCCCCAGCTGCCCGGACACCACATTCGCCTCTCTTGTTCCGGGCGATGCTCAGGGCGCCACTCTTGGGGCGAGCCCCTCCGGTTTCCGCCCGTTCGTGGCTGCACTGCCCCGGCCCCGCCTCGGAGCTCAGGGACCAGTGGCCTTGGGGTGCAGTCGGCCTCGAGGGGCTGTGTGCCCCCACCCACCGCCCCGCTGGCCTGGCTCTGGCTCTGTCCAGGACCCCTGGCCGCAGCCCCGGACTGTGACCTCGGCACAATGGCAGTGCTGTGGCGGGGACCAGGCCCTGGCACCCGACGAGGGCCTGTGTGGGGCCTCAAGGGACGGTGCCCGCAGCTGGGGCTGCTGCCCCAGAAACCCCTCCCTGTCCCTCTCATGGCGTCCTTTCTCAGGCTGACCCCACCTCGGCTCAGCTCCGGCTCCTGTCCCTGCCCCCATTACACAGTCACACTCCGGGGGGTGTCTCTCAGAGCCCCCAATCCGTGCTGAACTCCCCCCTGCGGGGGCCAGAGGCTGTCCCTCATCCACCAGCACCCGCCTGGTGTCCAGCAGGGGAAGCCGCCCCAAGTCCCCACCCCATTCGGGCCCTGCCACAGCTGCTGCCCGCTGGACGTGAGGTCACCGACTGGGAAGTTTCGAGTCATGCTGCCCAGGTGGCGGTCACTGAGGCCGGGAGAGGGACGGACGTGAAGGAAGGCCCAGAGCGCCACAGCCACCCTCCATGTGTCCCGGCTGGGGTCAGTGTCCACTGAGTGTCCCTCGGGGGACACAGGTAGGGGCCAGGGAAAGTGCTCAGGGCAGGTCTCCGAGTATGGCCTGGCGGCCGTGTGCTGGTGAACAGGCCGGAAGCGAGCCGGGTCTAAGCCAGGTCTAGACCTGGGGAATACACGGATGCAGGGAGCCGCAGACTCAGGTCCCACGGGCACCTCAAGGGCTGCCACCAGGGGGCAGCAGGTGTGAGCTCCTGTTCCTCTACTGGCCCCTGGCCCTGCACCCCGGCCCCCTGCAGGCCTAGTGAGTGGCAGGTTGCACCCCTGCTACCAGCTCCCCAAACTTAAAACCGAGGACACGTCTTTAAACTCCAGCCAACACCCTTACCAGCTCCCCATCTCTGACTTATTCCAGGGTGTGGGGCCGGGGCGATAGCACAGCGGAGGGGCGTTTGCCTTGCACGCTGGCCGACCAGGTTCGGTTCCTGCATCCTGTATGGGCCCCAGAGCACCACCAGGAATAATTCCTGAGTTCAGAGCCAGGCGTAACCCCTCAGCACTGCGAGGTCTGATCCCAAGAGCCCTCTCCCAGAATAAAAACTCACCCTCAGAGAGAGGCCAGTGCGGGCACTGACTCTAGGTTGATCCTGGCTGCCTGGCTCTGTCCTGGCACCCCGCAAAGACTCGAATCCCAGTGTGTGACATGAGGTGTCACCTCCTGTGCTGAGCAGAACATCCCGACCCTAGCAAGGGGCCACCAACGTGTATGGAACCACCTTTAAGCATGAACGACCGGTGGTGGGTGCCCCCGTGCCGAACCACAGAGCAACAAAGCGCAGCTGGCACCCGGCACAGGGGCAGGGCGTGGCGAGGCGCACCTGAACCCGAGCTGCTTCCCACGTGCGGGGTCCCGGTGCTGCACCGCGGATATTCCCAGCACCGGCAAGGTGGCGTCACAGGTCACGTGTGCCCGCCAGGCCAGAGGGACAGGCAGTGTCCCCTCACTGCTTGGTCATCTGGAGGCCCTCAGCTCAATCTGTCCAGCTATGAGAGCAAGAGGGAGGTGTGAGGCCCATCCCTGGGCCCAGCGTGGACAGACCCCGCCAAGCAGGGACACCTGTAAGGACAGGGAGGCCCCGCCCACTGCCCACCCAGCGGAAGGGCCCCCACTCATGAACGGCCTGGAGGAACAGCTGCCCCCATCCTTCCCTGGGTGAGGGAGCTGAGAAGCGGGTTCAGCTCCCAGAGAACCGAGCTTTGGGGTGGGCGCTTTCCGAGAGAGACCAAGTCAAGCGTTTGGAAGCAGAGTTTCTCGGAGTGGTCAACAACCTGCTCTGCCAAGTTGCGCTCAGGGAACGCGGCTGTCTGCTCGGCCAATGACAGGGGCTGGCTCGGTGGATGGGTGCGGCAGACCAGGGCTCAGGGGCCAGGGCGGGGCTGGTGCCGACCCTTCCAGGAGAAAGTGGGCCAGCCAAGACCGTCCCGATTTAAAGAAACAGCAGGCACCCCCCCAACGCCAGTCCCCAACCAAAGGGCACCCTGCAGCTTTAGGAAGCAGACTGGCAGAGGCCATCAGGGAACCTCAGACCGTGGCTCCGAGCAGGAGGGCACTGGGGTCCCCTCCGGGGCCACACTGGAAAGCGCCTCCTTGGGGGGCATTCTGCGGCACCAGTCCAGGCTGAAGCACAGCGGCTTTTACAAGCCTTTCCTCCACCTGCACAAGACATTCGTGGTGTCAGACTAGCCCCACCTTTTTAGTGCAGTGGGGGGCTCAAACTCCTGAAGGGGCACCATAGGTGACGCATGCACCGGACCAAGTCCAGGGTCAGGACACGGCTACGGCACAAGGGACAGGGCATAGGGGGTAGGTCACAGGGGTAGGTCACAGGGGTAGGTCACAGGGGTAGGTCGCAGGGGGTAGGTCGCAGGGGTAGGTCACAGGGGTAGGTCGAGGCAGGTCACAGGGGGTAGGTCACAGGGGTAGGTCACAGGGGGTAGGTCACAGGGGGTAGGTCACAGGGGTAGGTCGCAGGGGGTAGGTCGCAGGGAGAGGTCACAGGGGTAGGTCACAGGGGTAGGTCACAGGTGGGTCAGGGGTAGGTCGCAGGGGTAGGTCACAGGGGTAGTCGCAGGGGTAGGTCACAGGGGTAGGTCACAGGTGTAGTCTAGGGCAGGTCGCAGGGGGTAGGTCACAGGGGGTAGGTCAGGGGTAGGTCGCAGGGGGTAGGTCACAGGGGTAGGTCACAGGGGTAGGTCACAGGGGGTAGGTCACAGGGGTAGGTCGCAGGGGGTAGGTCACAGGGGTAGGTCACAGGGGTAGGTCGTAGGGGCAGGTCGCAGGGGTAGGCGGGGTAGGTCGCAGGGGCTGGTCACAGGGGTAGGTCGCAGGAGGTAGGTCACAGGGGGTAGGTCGCAGGGGTAGGTCGCAGGGGTAGGTCACAGGGGTAGTTCGCAGGGGTAGGTCACAGGGGGTAGGTCACAGGGGCAGGTCGCAGGGGGGCAGGTAGGTCACAGGGGTAGGTCATAGGGGCAGGTCGCAGGGGTAGGTCACAGGGGTAGGTCACAGGGGTAGGTCACAGGGGTAGTTCGCAGGGGTAGGTCACAGGGGTAGGTCTGCAGGGGTAGTTCGCAGGGGGTAGGTCACAGGGGTAGGTCACAGGGGTAGTCATAGGGGTAGGTCAGGGGTAGGTCGCAGGGGTAGGTCACAGGGGTAGGTCACAGGGGCAGGTCGCAGGGGTAGGTCGCAGGGGTAGGTCGCAGGGGGTAGGTCGCAGGGGTAGGTCATAGGGGAGTGGGTCACAGGGGGTAGGTCATAGGGGCAGGTCGCAGGGGTAGGTCACAGGGGTAGGGTCGCAGGGTACGTCACAGGGGTAGGTCACAGGGACAGGTCACAGGGGTAGGTCCAGGGGTAGGTCGCAGGGGTAGGTCACAGGGGGTAGGTCGCAGGGGGTAGGTCATAGGGGTAGGTCGCGGGGTAGGTCAGGGGCAGGGTCAGGGGGTAGGTCACAGGGGTAGGTCATAGGGGTAGGTCGCAGGGGTAGGTCACAGGGGGTAGGTCGCAGGGGGTAGGTCGCAGGGGTAGGTCATAGGGGTAGGTCACAGGGGTAGGTCACAGGGGGTAGGTCAGGGGACAGGGCACAGGGGTAGGTCACAGGGAGCAGGTCACAGGGGGTAGGTCACAGGGGCAGGTCACAGGGGTAGGTCACAGGGGCAGGTCACAGGGGAAGGTCACAGGGGAAGGTCACAGAGGTGGGTCACAGGGGCAGGTCACAGGGGGTAGGTCACAGGGGTAGGCCACAGGGGTAGGTCACAGGGGTAGGTCGCAGGTGTAGGTCATAGGGGCAGGTCGCGGGTAGGCACGTGTCTTGCATGTGGCAGACTCGGTTAAGGGCCCCGAGTCCTGGACCCCTCATCACAGAGCCAGTTGTAAGCCCTGAGCCCTGCCTTTGAGGCCCAGAACCAAAATAAATGTCAAAAGCAAAATAAAAAGGGAAAGAAACCTCAGAATCCCCTTGCAACTCTCCGGCCTTTCTCGGGCCACCTCCCAGCGGCACCCGCCTTACACCCCGCCTCGGGTGCTCCCAGAAAACCTCCACCCCTGGCTAGCAGCTGCCGTCCCAAAGTGGCCTTTCCCCGCCCTTCCTGGCACGCCCTCAGCACCTGCCCTCCGACCTTTGGCCGGGGACCTGGTGCTGGCCGGGGACCTGGTGCTGGCCGGCCGGGGCTTTAGTGATGAGCAGTGCCCTGGAGCGGGTGCCCTCGCTCACCCGGTCCACCCCGCGTCCATCTCCAGGCGCAGGTGGGTGAACCTGGGCAAGGCCGCCTAGCTCCAAGCACTTTCCCAGGACAGACCCTTAATTAAAGATTCAGGTTGGTCAGGCTGCACGGGTGAACGTTTACAGTGAGGAAGGAGGGGCGGAGGGGCAGAGGAGCGGGAGGGCCACGCCCAGGGTTCTTGGGGCGGAAAAGGGGTCGCCCCCAAAGGACGGCAAACCCAGGAACCCCCTACCAGCGACAGGATACCACCACACCCGGTGGGGCGCGGTTCTAAAAGATTGCTAAGATTTTCTTTTGGGGGGAGGGTGAGGGACCTCCGGTTTTGCTCTGGCCACCTTTCCGTGGTGCCCCCCGCAAATACAGCCCCATACCGGTCGCCAGCCCTCTGCCCCGCCAAAAGGGGGCCCATTCAGAGGCTGCGCTTAGGAAGAGCCTCAACGGGGTCGCCTGGAACTTCCAGGTCTCAGCCAAGAAGACACAGAGGCAGATCACTGCAAAACAGTGATCTGTCTCTTCCCTGTCTCTTCGCCGCTCTTCCTGCTGCCCAGAGGCCACCCCCACCCCCCGCGAGGTCCTCCCTAGGCAAAGCCACAGTCCCAAAAGTTCCCAACCCCCGGATGCACCGGCTGGAACGAAGAATTTTTGCAAAAATAAAAAAAAAGTTATTTTGCAAAACCCCAGTGTTTGTTCTGGCGGGAGGCGCGCGCTTCTCCGGGGACCCTTTCAGGAGAGCAAACCTGGGGGGTGGAGGAGCGCGGCCAGGAGGGCAGAGGGCGGGAGCACGGTGGAAAGGACAGAAAGGACGCGCGGGCCGGACCCAGGGCCGGCCCAGGCGTTGGAGGACAGGGGCGCTGCCGCCGGGGCACCCAATAAACTGCTTTAAAGCCAAATGCAGCGGCCGCACCGCGGCACATGGACTGCGGGTGGACAGCAGCACCCCTGCGAGGGGCAGCGCCCGGTGGACCCGGGACCCTCCGGGACAGCCGCGTCTCCCCGGTGGCAAGTACCGGGGGCGGTGCCCGGGGATGGGCCGGCAGGAGGCTTCGAGCAGGGCCGCCGCGCGCCCCGAGGCCGTTCGGAAGCGGCTCCGAGCGCGTTTAACGGCCCCGACGCCCCGCTCCGGGCCGTGCGGCCGCCGCCGGCCTCCTCCCGCCGCCCCGACGTCCCGCCCAGGCCCGCCCGGCAGCGACGCCCCCGACTCCGCGGCGCAACCCCCCGCCCCGGCCCCCGCGCCGCGCCTCACCTGCCCCGGCTGGCGAGAGCGGCCCGGCCCGCCGAGCGGAACGCGCCGGCCCAGACCCGCCCCGCGCCCCGGGAGGCCGCCCCCGGCCGCGCCCCCTGCAGGCGGGACGAGGAATCGGCCCGGGCCCGCGCGCGCACCTGTGCGCACCGTCCGCCACCGGCATGCGCGACTCCCTCCGGGCCTGGCTCCCCGGGTCGTGGGCAGGGCAGCTGCCCACCCGCAGAGCCGGACTCACACTCAGCCTGAGGCCACGGCTGATACAGACCCTCCATCCTCCTACCGCCCCTAACAGTGGGAAACTTGGTCTTTGCCCCTGGCTCTTTGGACTTACCCTGAGGATGAGAAACTAAAAGCCCCCAGGGGCCCGGAGACAGGGCAGCGGGGAGGGCGCCTGCCTAGCGTGCGGCCAGCCTGGGTTTGATTCCCGGCCCTCCGTATGGTCCCCAGCCCCGCCAGGAGTAACCCCTGAGCACTGCTGGGTCTGCCTCAAAAACAAACAAACAAAAAAAAAAAAAAAGCGCCATGAGGATTTTTTTCTGGCTATGCGCTTTCTGGGCTTAGCCACGTCGCTTCGGGGACCAGGTGACAGGGCTGGGACAGAGATCAGAGGGGGACACACTTTTCACCCCTCTTCCACCAATGTGAATATTTAGGTAGAAATAATTGCACAAGCCATTACCCTTTGGGCCCAAAGACTGGCCCCAAATAACTGCAACCTAAACTGATTGTGTGTTTTGTGTAGCCCATGGAGTCAAGAATTTTACCTTTCTTTTTAATGCTTGAAAATATTTCAAGGGAAAAAATTATGCCTTGCAACACATGAAAATGCTGAGATTCAAACTTCAGGGTCAAACTTCAGGGTCCATGAAGGAAAAAAAAGGGGGAAGCTACGGAGACAATGCAAGAGTTAAGGGACCTGCCCGCCACGCGGTTAGCTACAACCTGACCGCAGCAATGGAAATGGTCCCCCACAAGCACCGTCAGGTGTGGTCAAAATACCACCCACCACACCCGCCACGCTCACCAAGCCAACAGACAGAAACAAAGCTCTATAGGTGGGATTCACAAACTGAATTGTAATTTGGGATTTTCAAATTTCCTAAAAGAAAACAAGGCGGGGCTGGAGCGATAGCCCAGCAGGTAGAGGCGTTGCACGCAGCCGACCTGGGTTCGATCCCGGGCATCCCATATGGTCCCCGAGCCCCGCCAGGAGTAATTCCTGAGTGCAGAGCCAGGAGTAACCCCTGAGCATGGCCGGTGTGACCCAAAAAAGAAAAAAAAATGCTTGTGACCTTTTATTATTGGGGAGAAATTGGAACCTTCCTTCATTGTTTCTTTACTCACTTCTCTGACTTCAGGCACTGAGGTGACAGTACCAACGCTCTCCCCTCCCGTGTCCTTGTTTCTTTTCTGAGAAGCAGACAGTGAATTGTGTGTGCGCCTTTCATTATTTCAAAGTGAGGTCAGAGCTCCATCCAAGAGAAAAGCCTATCTCTCCCTGTTGCGGTTCATCAGTAAATGCACGAGATGAGAGCCTACTACTGAGAGTATACCACCCGCACGGCAGAGCCTGGCAAGCTACCCATGTTGTATTTGATATGCCAAAAACCAGTATCAATTACAGACCTCATTCCCATGACCTGAAGGAATGGTCTGAGGCTCTTCGTGTTCCTGGAGCGAGCAGATGCCCTTGGGCTACACTTGCTTGCGACAGAACATATGGAGATGTTACTGGGGTCCGCTCGAGCAAATCGATGAACAACGGGAAGACAAGTGATACAAGTGATGGATGGTATTTACAAAATGGGCCCATTATGGCAAATGTGTGTGCAGACGGGGGCGTGTGTTTCCTGAAGTGACTGTAGGCCTTTGTTCCATTTCTGAACCTGCCTCTGAGCACTGCTCAACTGGGAAGCGGTCTACCAATTTTTTTTTAATTCTCTCAAGTTATTTTACTTAGTACAATAGGTCACATTGCTAAGCAATTTTCAGGGCAAGG
The DNA here is from genome assembly GCA_021461705.1 of Cryptotis parvus. NCBI lineage: Eukaryota > Metazoa > Chordata > Mammalia > Eulipotyphla > Soricidae > Cryptotis > Cryptotis parvus. Next base: position 47,434 of record JAJIBD010024845.1, read on the forward strand.
AATTAATGAACAGAGAGGACCCACTTCCAAAGCTAAGTTCATTCACAGTAAGTCCAATCACGGTGTTTCCAGAATGAATGCTTTAAGATGAGGGGCCTTGCTGACAGATCCTTAAAAAGAAGGTATTGACCTTTTCCTCGGTATCTTTTCTGTGGGGGTTTCCAAACAATTACAGTTGAGGTGGTTTAGGCTGTTCTTACCCATCTTCCTGTAATTTTAGGAATAATAAGCAAAAAAAAAAAAAAAGACTAGAATAAGGAACTGTAAGAAATTATCTCATTTGTTTTGGTGAATGAATCTGTAATCAGGAGTAGAAGAATAATTGTAAGAATTCTCAGAAAAAAGGACCATTTTGATGCACCAACTAGATGGTTCACTGGAGTGGAAGTTACTTCACTGCCTCCTTCCCGTCTCCCTTTACTCCTCTGGCTTCATCACTGCACCAGGGATCAAATCCGGGGCCTCCCACACTAAGGCAAGTGCTGTGTGTTCACATTGGATCTCCGACAACCAGGCCATTCTTCTTCTTCTTCCTTTTTTTTTTTTTTTTTGCTACTTTGGGTCACACCCAGCGATGCTCAGGGATTCCTCCTGGCGCTTTGCACTCAGGAATTACTCCTAGCAGTGCTGGGGGACCCTATTGGATACCGAGGATCGAACCTAGGTCAACTGCATGCAAGGCAAGCGTCCTCCCCCACTGTGCTATCGCTCCAGCCCCAGAAGAGGCTTCTCAGAATGGAGGTTTCTTCCCCATAACTCAAACAGCAAACAGGTCCGAGAGGCCAGGTCTGTCCAGAAGACGTCCCTCAGCAGAGAGGAAAGCAATACACAGTAATACATGAGAGCGGGGATTGCGGTGAAGGCAGTTGCCTTGAACGGCTGACCCTGGTTCCACCTCCCAACACCGCACTCCCAACACCGCACGGGAACCCCTAGCTCCCCATAGGAGTGGCCTCTGAGCACAGGTGAGTGTGGCCTCTCTCCCCTAAAACAACCGTCACCCACAAGAGGCTATTGTTACATCCCCCAGAGAAATGCGGAGTCACTGTCCCATTTCTCATCATCGCTCAAAGACCAAGAGATGCCTTCTTTTTTTCTGAGATGCCTCATCCGGATTAGAAAATCCTCCCAAATATTCTATTTTCACAAGTGCGTGAGAACTTCAAGTTCTGACATTTTACAGCAGTTTTAAAAATAAACAAAGCAAAAAACAACCAGATACTGGAGACTGGAGAAATAGTACAATAGGCAGGTGTACTTGAGGCCAGAGAGATAGTACAGCAGGCAGGTGTACTGGAGGCCAGAGAGATAGTACAACAGGCAGGTGTACTTGAGGCCAGAGAGATAGTACAGCAGGCAGGTGTACTGGAGGCCAGAGAGATAGTACAGCAGGCAGGTGTACTGGAGGCCGGAGGAGAGAGAGTACAGCCGGCAGGTGTATTGGAGGCCAGAGAGATAGTACAGCCGGCAGGTGTATTGGAGGCCAGAGAGATAGTACAACAGGCAGGTGTACTTGAGGCCAGAGAGATAGTACAACAGGCAGGTGTACTTGAGGCCAGAGAGATAGTACAACAGGCAGGTGTACTTGAGGTCGGAGAGATAGTACAGCAGGCAGGTGTACTTGAGGCCAGAGATAGTACAACAGGCAGGTGTACTTGAGGTCAAAGAGATAGTACAGCAGGCAGGTGTACTTGAGGCCAGAGATAGTACAACAGGTAGGTGTACTTGAGGTCAGAGAGATAGTACAACAGGCAGGTGTACTTGAGGTCGGAGAGATAGTACAGCAGTCAGGTGTACTTGAGGCCAGAGAGATAGTACAGCAGGCAGGTGTACTGGAGGCCAGAGAGATAGTACAGCAGGCAGGTGTACTGGAGGCCAGAGAGATAGTACAGCAGGCAGGTGTACTTGAGGCCAGAGAGATAGTACAGCAGGCAGGTGTACTTGAGGCCAGAGAGATAGTACAGCAGGCAGGTGTACTGGAGGCCAGAGAGATAGTACAGCAGGCAGGTGTACTGGAGGCCAGAGAGATAGTACAACAGGCAGGTGTACTTGAGGCCAGAGAGATAGTACAGCAGGCAGGTGTACTGGAGGCCAGAGAGATAGTACAGCAGGCAGGTGTACTTGAGGCCAGAGAGATAGTACAGCAGGCAGGTGTACTGGAGACCAGAGATAGTACAGCAGGCAGGTATACTGGAGGCCGGAGATAGTACAGCCGGCAGGTGTACTGGAGGCCAGAGAGATAGAGATAGTACAGCCGGCAGGTGTACTGGAGGCCAGAGAGATAGAGATAGTACAGCCGGCAGGTGTACTGGAGGCCAGAGAGATAGAGATAGTACAGCCAGCAGGTGTACTGGAGGCCGAGAGATAGTACAGCCGGCAGGTGTACTGGAGGCCGGAGAGTTAGTACAGCCGGCAGGTGTACTGGAGGCCGGAGAGATAGTACAGCCGGCAGGTGTACTGGAGGCCGGAGAGATAGTACAGCAGGCAGGTGTGCTGGAGACCAGAGAGATAGAGATAGTACAGCAGGCAGGTGTACTGGAGGCCAGAGAGATAGTACAGCAGGCAGGTGTACTGGAGGCCAGAGAGATAGTACAGCAGGCAGGTGTACTGGAGGCCAGAGAGATAGTACAGCCGGCAGGTGTATTGGAGGCCGGAGAGAGAGAGATAGTACAGCAGGCAGGTATACTGGAGGCCAGAGAGATAGTTCAGCTGGCAAGTGTATTGGAGGCCGGAGAGAGAGCAGGCAGGTGTACTGGAGGCCAGAGAGATAGTACAGCAGGCAGGTGTACTTGCCTTGCCCACGGTTGACCTGTGCTTGAACCCTGGCATCCCCTGTGGTCCCGAGTCCCACATGGAGTGAGCCCAGAGCATCACCAGGTGGAGCCTCAAAACAAACACACACATGGCTGTACTATCTCTCCGGCCTCCAGTACACCTGCCGGCTGTACTCTCTGGCCTCCAGTACACCTTCCGGCTGTACTATCTCTCTGGCCTCCAATACACCTGCCGCTGTACTCTCTGGCCTCCAGTACACCTGCCGGCTGTACTCTCTGGCCTCCAGTACACCTTCCGGCTGTACTATCTCTCTGGCCTCCAGTACACCTGCCGGCTGTACTATCTCTCTGGAGCCCCTCCCAGCTCAGCAGGGAGGCTTTGAATCAGCTCTGGCACTTATAGAGTCAAAAGAAATGTAGACTCTATTTCAATAGAGTCGTTATCTGCATTCATCTCTAGATGGGCTGGGCTGGGAAGTTTTGGTGCATTTTCATCTATAAAATAAGCTGGGGGCCGGAGCGACAGCCCAGCGGGTAGGGAGTTTGCCTTGCACACGGCTGGCATATGCTGGCCCGGTTCGATCCCGGCATCCCATATGGTCCCCTGAGCACCGCCAGGAGTAATTCCCTGAGTGCACAGCCAGGAGTAACCCCTGAGCGTTGCCGGGTGTCACCCATAAAAGCAAAAAAAAAAAAAAAAAAAAGCTGGGGAGAAAGGAACGGGCCTTTTGCCATTTGGGCTTCTGTCTCTTCCGTCTCTGTTGGGCCCTCAACACATGGTGGCAGCCATCTTGGCCTACACGTGACCGGGGCCCAGCCGGAACCCCAAATCCAGGGATTTTCCTGTTCTTGGATTGTATATCAGAACCTGTGATAGTAAAGCCTGTTAAAACTGTGCCAGATTCCTGAGTTTTCATCCATTCCCGCTGGCTTCGGAGGTAGAAGGAAACTTGTGTTCTGGTATTGTTGGGGACCGGCGGTCCCGGACAGAGGAGCAGGACGCAGCCTCAGGGCGGTGAGCAGAGGCAGCGCCTGCAGGAGAGCGGGCACTGCATGCCCACTGGAGGGCTTGGCTTACCGCCCATGCCGTTCCTCCACTCCTGAAAGCTGGCGTCCAGCCGGGTCATGAGTACCGAAGCCCCCCAAGCCACAATCTCATCACCTCCACACCAAGGCTCTGGACGTGGGTGCACCCAGATTCATGCTGTCTCCAGGGCGTCCTTGTCGCCCCTTCATCAGACTCAAACGGTGCTGCCTGCGCCAGTGCTCACAGCCTGGCACACCCCAGACCCCCAACTCAGGTCTCAGTGCTCCAGGTAAAGTGCTCACCTTGTACACGGCCAGCCTGGGTTTGATCCCGGCATCCCTTATGGTCCCCGAGCCTCCACCAGAAATGATCCCTGAGTGCAGAGCCAAGAGTAAGCCCTGAACATCACTGGGGGTGGCCCCAAGCAAGCCCATCCAGGCCGCCTGGCTCTTCATGGATGTATCAGTGCATCCACACTCCCCTGCCTGACCTCGATGCTCTGCACCAGCGCGGCGTGGCTGAAACCTGTTTTCTTAAGCAGTGCGTGAAATCATCGCAGGCTACTGTATCAGGAGCTTCAAGAAATGAGCAGTTTTGCTATTCCCACTCAGGCCATTAAAGTAGGAGCTATAAATACAGCTACTGTGGGGCCGGAGCCATAGCACAGCAGGTAGGGCGTTTGCCTTGCATGCAGCTGACCCGGGTTTGATCCCCAGCATCCTATATGGTCCCCCAGCACCGCAGGAGTAATTCCTGAGTGCAGAGCCAGGAGTAACCCCTGAGCATCTCCGGGTGTGACCCAAAAAGAAAAAAAAATACAGCTACTGAGACAAATATATATATATATATATATATATATATATGGCGCCAGCAATTCTCAGGGGGAACTCCTGGCTCTGTGCTCAGGACACCTGATGTGGTGCCGGGGATAGAACGTGGGGCTGCAGTGTGTGAGGCAGGAGCCGCCTTGCCGAGACTGTCGCCCTACAGGTGGGGCTTGGGGATACGCCAGTGACACCTCAGTGACACCTCAGGAAGACCCTGGCGCATGGCCAGAGCTCAGGTGAAGATCTGAAGAATTGTTTCCCATGTCTTTTGCTTTATTATTATTTCAAACCTTTTTTTTTTTTTTTGGCCACACCTGGCTGTGCTCAGAGCTTACTCCTGGCAGGCTTTGAGGGGCGGCCCTATGGGGTGCTGGGAACCCAGTTACCTGTGTGCAAGGAAAGCAACACCCCCCACACACACACACACTGTACTTACTGTCTCTCCGGTTCCACCTTTTTTAACTTTTTTTTTTTTTAAAGTAAGTCGCCATGATTCACCAAGTAATTCATGCACCAGCCCAAGGTCCTTTCCATAGTCTAGTCCGCTGCCCCCCCCCCCTCCCTCCTGGCAATGCCATGAAACCACTGGAGTTGCCCATGTGGGGGTCTCTTTCCGCCAGAGCCTCTTATTACAGTCTAATTACAAACAAGTCTGCACCTCTCGGCGGTACCACACACAGAGCTCCTTGATTTAGAAAAACATTTCAAAGAATGCAGACTGGCAAGGCAGAAGGCAGCGTCTACCGAGTTCTTACCCCCGAAACAGACACCTCTGGGGGCAGAGCCATAGTACAGCGAGGAGGGCCTCGGCCTTGCATACAGATGAACTGGGTTCGATCCCGGCATCTCATATGGTCCCCCGAGCACCACCAGGAGTAATTCCTGAGTGCAGAGCCAGGAGAAGCCCCCACCCCCACCCCAGCATCTCTGGCTGCAACCCAAACCAAGGAAAGACAAAACCAAAACAGCAGCAGGGGGGGGGAAGGGAGAGGTCACAGCTGGTGGTGCCGAGTCTAATCCTGGTTCTGTGCTCAGGGGTCACTCCAGGCAGTGCTTGGGGAATCACATGGGGAGAAGCCTGGGTCCGCTGTGTGCACAGCAAGTGTCAACCCCAGCCTCCAACACAACCATTTTAAGATGGATTTATCTCCATCATCAGAACAATGACTCTTCCTCTGGAAAGCAGCCAAGTGCCGTGGGCGTCCTGGGACCAGGCTTGGAGCAAGCTGCCCACATTCCTGACAGGATGGAGGTCCAGCATCTGCACACGGAAGTTCTTAGAGGGAAATAAAAAAGAATCTTGAATGTATTTTTTCAAGATAAGATTTTTTTATTTTCTTTTTTGGGTCACACCCAGCCTTGCTCAGGGGTTACTCCTGGCTCTGCACTCAGGAATTACTCTTGGTGGTGTGCGGGGGGACCATAGGGGATGCCGGGGATCGAACCCAGGTCGGCCAAGTGCAAGGCAAACGCCCTCCCGCATGCACCGTCATGCATGTTTCTCCCCATGCTAAAGCCGTTCAGGCAAGGAAGTCTAGGTCAGAAGCTCCTCCCTCTAGGAGCCTAGGAAACCTCCCAGTGCTTTGGCACCTTTTCCAAACTCTTTGAAAGGCGCTTCTCAGCCCTTCCTAGTTACAGCCCCAGGCACTGCTGACTCCCAACGGTGAGGGCAGAGACCCCCACTCATTCTGTCCTCTCTATGGCCGTGTCTAGGAGACGGTCGGAGACCGAACAGAAACCCCATTCTCAAGCAGATGAATCAGTCATTTTGATTTTATTTTAAGGAAAAAGAAGACACAAAGTCCGCTGCCTTGAAAACCAGCTATTAAGAAGGCACCGTGAGAGTTTTAAAGGTTCGTGTAATCATTTTACTGCATAAGAAATTACAGAGATTGCATAAGTCATGAGGTCACTGCTGTGATAAAACCAATAAACATGATGATTCTGATGGACTCAACAGGAAAAAGAATGAGATGCTGGGAAAGATCAAATTCCGCACATGCGGGTCACATGCTCTGGAAAAGGTGACAACCTTTCCCAGCTGGCCAAATGGAAAAATGCTCTTCTGCTAGAAATGCAGCTTTTTTTTTTCTTTCTGGGGCCACACCCAGCGATGCTCAGGGGTTCCTCCTGGCTCTGCACTCAAGAATTACTCCTGGCGGTACTCAGGGGACCACATGGGGTGCCAGGGGATGGAACCCGGGTCAGCTATGTGCAAGGCAAACGCCCTCCCTGTAGAAACACAACTTGTAACTATGGATAGCCCTTGTCATACTGGACAGAACAAGAGCAGAGCTCTCAGAATAAAGGGGAGATGGATTCCATTAGGGCAGGCTCCTTCCCACAGTGGGCCTTGAGTCTTCCGTGAACTCTGATTCCCTCAGGATCCTACGCGCTCTCCTAAGTGATGAGGCCACACGAGTAGGAGCAGCCAGAAAATATTTCCTATGCGTGAAATGTCTCCAAATCCGCTAGTTGTGGAGATTCCCAAGTTCCAGCCCCTTGCCCAGCTTGAGACACAGACACATAAATATATTCCCTTTCAAAGGAGGCTCTGAGCATATCAGCTTACAAAATAATCACCCCCATCTTAATTTACCCTATCTTCTCTTTAAATAAGGATTCTAATATACAGACAAGGATATTTATACACACTGTAGGGTCTCAGCCTAACATTTGGCTTCGTCATGACACTTAGGTCTTGAGTGTAGACCTAAGTCTACACTCACACCACAAATGCTTTTCCTTCTACTATCAGTGATTCAAGCTAATATTTTTTTGACCACAACTGACTGTGCACAGCTTGCTCCTGACTCTGTGCTTAGGAGTCACTCCTGGCATTGTCCAGAGGTACCTACAGGGCGCCAGGGATCAAAAGGCGTTGACCACCTACAAGGTCAGTGCCGTAATGTCTCAACGATGTCTCCAGCCCTCAAGATAATTTTTATTTCTTTTTTAATAATAAAAAAGGCTTCATTGTTGGAATTTAGAACGTACATTTGAGTTGTATGAAAAAATACCATCTCAATGCAAAGCCACATCAAGCATTTAAGCTGCTATTGCTGGTGCTGTGATCTTTCTGTGTGTCTTTGTTCTTAGAGGAAAGACAGACTGGAGCGAACACCACACACACCTCTGAAACGGTTCCACGTAACAGGAACACTGGGGCCTGCTACACGTCCACACGCATACAAATGTGGTCCGCAATGGAGAGGGGTCTGACATTTTTCTCTCACAGGGAAGAGAGGAGTCAGATGTCTCTCTCACAGGAGAGGGGTCCGACTCTTTCTCTTACAAGAGAGATGGGAGGTTGGACAAGAAAGGGGGGTCAGATATCTTTCACAGGAGAGGGCCGGTCAGACAAGAGAGAGAAGGATCAGACAGGAGAGAGAAGGGTTCTCTTCTAGGAGATGTCTCTCTCTCATGGGGAGAAAGGGGCCCAACGTTTTTCTCTCATAGAAGAGGGGTACGACGTCATTCTCTCACAAGAGAATGAGGAGTCTGATGTCATTCTCTCACAAGAGAATGAGGAGTCTGACGTCTTTCTCTCACAGGAGAATGAGGGGTCTGACGCTCTTTCTCACAGGGGAATGAGGAGTCTGACGTCTTTCCCTCACAGGAGAATGAGGAGTCTGATGTCTTTCTTTCACAGGGGAATGAGGAGTCTGACGTCTTTCTCTTACAGGAGAATGAGGGGTCTGACGTCTTTCTCTCACAGGAGAATGAGGAGTCCGCGTCTTTCTCTCACAGGGAATGAGAAGTCCGACGTCTTTCTCTCACAGGGGAATGAGGGGTCTGACATCTTTCTCTCACAGGAGAATGAGGGGTCTGACGTCTTTCTCTCACAGGGGAATGAGGGGTCTGACATCTTTCTCTCACAGGAGAATGAGGGGTCTGACGTCTTTCTCTCACAGGGGAATGAGGGGTCTGACGTCTTTCTCTCACAGGGAATGAGGAGTCTGACGTCTTTCTCTCACAGGGGAATGAGGGGTCTGACGTCTTTCTCTCACAGGGAATGAGGGGTCTGGCGTCATTCTCTTACAGGGAATGGGGAGTCTGACGTCTTTCTCTCACAGGAGAATGAGGGGTCTGACGTCTTTCTCACAGGGGAATGTGGAGTCTGACGTCTTTCTCTCACAGGAGAATGAGGGGTCTGACGTCTTTCTCTCACAGGAGAATGAGGGGTCTTACGTCTTTCTCTCACAGGGGAATGCGGAGTCTGGCGTCTTTCTCTCACAGGGGAATGAGGAGTCTGACGTCTTTCTCTCACAGGGAATGAGGAGTCTGACGTCTTTCTCTCACAGGAGAATGAGGGGTCTGACGTCTTTCTCTCACAGGGAATGAGGAGTCTGACGTCTTTCTCTCACAGGGGAATGAGGGGTCTGACGTCATTCTCTCACAAGAGAATGAGGAGTCTGACGTCTTTCTCTCACAGGGAATGAGGAGTCCGACGACTTTCTCTCACAAGAGAATGAGGGCTCAGACGTCTTTCTCTTACAGGGGAATGAGGGGTCTGGCGTCTTTCTCTCACAGGGAATGGGGAGTCTGGCGTCTTTCTCTCACAGGGGAATGAGGGGTCTGACATCTTTCTCTCATAGGAGAGTGAAGGCTCAGACGTCTTTCTCTCACAGGAGAATGAGGGGTCTGACGTCTTTCTCTCACAGGGAATGGGGAGTCTGACGTCTTTCTCTCACAGGGAATGAGGTGCTCGGCATCTTTCTCTCACTGGGGAAGGCGGGCTCAGTCGTCTTTCTTCTGCATCTGCTCTAGCTTCCTCCTCAGCAGCCCGTAGTTCTCCTTCGTCCCGGCTGCAGTGGGATCCAGCCGCAGAGCGATCTCGTAGTGTTTCTGGGCCAGGCTGAGATGTCCCCAGCGATGGTAAAGCACAGCTGAAAGAGCCGGAGAAGAACGTCACTGCCATGCTGCTGTGGGGCTGGCGGCGCCCCGGCACCGCACAAAGAGAGCCCAGAAAACCGCCCGCAAGGGTTTCCCGCGACCGCCGTGAAGAGTCACAGGGCCTGGTCTGCGGCCTTTCTGGGCCTCACTCCGGGAAGAGCAGTTTGTGGCTTGGTTTTACTGCACGCTAGGCCCGGGACCCTTTCAGTGTTTGTGTCTAGGGTAGTGAGGGGCATCGCTGCACTGTGGCCACCCCAAGGTGCCGGATCCCGCCTGCCCCAGGTCCCCGCCGCCCTGTGCCTCCTGGTGCTGCCACTTACTCCATAAACCCGCCACGCCACTCCTCGGTACCTCACTCCTGTAGTCAAAGTCCTGGACACTGCTTGTTGTTGTTGTTGTTTGTTTGTGCCGCACCTAGTGGTGCTCAGAGCTTGCTCCTGACTCAGTGCTCAGGAGTCACTCCTGGTGGAGTTCAGGGAGACCATAGGTGGTGCCGGGGATCGAACCTGGGTTGCGGCCTCAGCAGCTGTGTGCAGGCAAGTGCTGTACGGCCTGTATCATCTCTCTGGCCCCAGTGGTGACTCTCTAACCTGCCATGGGAAGTCCTGGGGTTCTCTGCATCTCTAGGCATGACCCACTGCCCTGTGGCCCCACCAGCATCCGCCACACGGACCAGAGGATGGAAGAAGAGCGAGGGTGGCCCTCAGCGTGCCGGGCCCTTGTGCTGGAGCCACGTGAGCAGCGCAAGGCCCTGGCCCTGCTCAGGTCCGGGCATTTCTCAGCACAGGCTACCCCGCACCTTGGGGCCACATCAGAGCCTGTTTGCTACTAACACCCAGACCGGACCATTAAATACTAAATGAATCTCCATATTAGAAACACGAGGCACTCACTGTATTCATTTCTATCTCGCAGTGTTAGGGATCGAACCCTCGGCCTCACACTTGCAAGGCAAGGGCTCTGCCTCTACACTATGTCCGGCCCCTTGAGGGCCTGATTTTAGGATAGTTCTGTAAGTAGAGGAACCATTTGACGTGGCGGATGTGCAACTGCTGGTGCTCTGGCGCTTCTGTGGTGAGACGCGAGAGGGCAACGTTTGGGACTCTTGAATGATACCACTACACCAGCGGTGCAGCTAGAGAGGGCAACGTTTGGGAACGGACTTGGTGGGGAAAGATGATTCGCGGGACTGAAGGTTCTAGATCACTTGCTGCATGCTAAGAAACTTCAGGGAGCGGAGATGGTCCAGTGGGGGAGGGCGCAGCCAACCCCGGTTCGAACCCTGACATCCCACACGGTCCCCCAGCCCTGCCTAGAGTAAACCAAGCACCATGGGTATGGTCCCCAAACCAAAATCAACCCGACGAAACCTACATTAATGGCTGAGATGCAAACACCGAAGAAAGGGGTTCAAGGGATAACATGCAATGCATTAGCTGAGGCAGGAGAGGAAGACAAGACCCAAAGGCGCTGGGCCAGAGGTGGGCGCGCGGCTGTGCTGAGGCTCAGAAGCGGAGACAGCCCCTCAGCACCGCACGCTGTGGCCCAGGAACCAACCGACTAACCAAAGAAATCCAGAGCAGGATAGAGTGGACAGTGGCTACGAGTCAAGAGGACTTACGGCCACGAAGCCCCCCCCACAACTTCCTTAGCACCCTGGGGTCCTTCACGCAAAGAGAATGTGAGTTTCTGCATAAGACTCCGGGCAAACTATGTGCAGGGTCTGGGTGTCGCCCAACTTACAAATTACTGAGATTTGCAAATGTGTAAACCAGGGCTCACACTTATAAGAACACAACCAAGAACACATTTACAGGAACACAACTCGCAGTGCACAGGGAGTCTCGGCCACATCCGGTGCAGCTAGGGGACCGCGTGGTACTGAGGATAGACTCAGGGCCTCACACAGGCCAGGCACAAGCTCTACAACTGGCCTGAAATCAGACTATTTGGCTGTCTTTGTAACACAACCATTCTTTAAAAAAAACTCATAGTGAGGGGCGGAAGGGCTAGCGCAGGAGGGAAGGCACTTGCCTTGCGCCCGTCTCTGCAAAGACTTTCACCTCGACTCACACCGCGGGGCGCCACACACAGCCCCCTGGGTCACAGAGCCAAGAACAGCCCCGGAGCACCGCCAGGGGTGCCCAGACTCCTGGAACAAGTAAATGAGAATAAAAACACGTGTCGATCTTCGTTCGCACAGGACTGCAGGAGGTGGATTTGCAAAACCTTGTCTCCCAACTCTGATTTTACAGAAGTGCGTCTGCTCTGTTGAAACTAGGGTCTTTCAACATAGTTCAAGCTGAAAAACTTCCTTACCCAAATTGCCATGGTAACTCGCAGCATTTGGATGCGCTTTAATTGCTTTGAGGAATAACGCTCAGACTCCTGAAAGACAAAACACATGACAATAAGGAGCAAAACCAACAGTCAAGTGTCCGCACTGACAGATTCCAGATTCCTGTCCTGGGATGCGCCACAGCACCCCCCACCCCCAAAGTGCTCCTGAGGGGCTGACCACACCCTGTTGAGAAGGTGCTACCCAGGGTGCTGAGGGGCAAGGGAGGGCATGTCACGGGCAAAGGGAATGTGGCCACAGGGAGGTGTTGTGAGGACGGAGAGCAAGGCCGGTGGGGGGTCTGGGGGAGCGAGGGGCACGTGAGCCGCCTCCCTGCAATGCTAGAATCCGGCGGAGGGAGGGAGGGAGGGGGGGAGGGAAGGAGGCTCTGAAGGACAGGAGGAAGGGCCAGGCAGCCAGGACACTCTGCAGGTGTCACTCACTGTCTGCGACAATAAGCTCACTTCCGGGAATCTCAAGGCGGAAGTGGGGGAGCACACACCCCTCTTAGCAAGTGGGGAGCACAAACTTCCTCTTAGAGGCCCAGAAGCAGAAGTGGGGAGCACACACCCCCTCTTAGCGACCCAGAAGCAGCCCATTCATCACCTTTTAAAAAATTTTTTTAATTTCAGTTTTTTGCTTTTTTTGGGTTATACCTGGTGATGCCAGGGGCTTACTCCTGGCTCTGCACTCGGGAATTATTTCTGGTGGTGCTTGGGGGATCATATGGGATAGCAGGGACCAAACCCAGGTGAGCCGTGTGCAAGGCCAACACCCTCCCCACTGTACTATCGCTCTGGTCCCTCATTATTCACTTTATTATTGTTGTTGTTGTGGTTGGGGCCATATGGGCTATGCGCAAGGCTCACTCCTGGCTCTGTGAGGGCACGGCTGAGGGGCTTGGGGACCGCACAGGGTGAGGGGACTGGACCTGGTCTACGGTGCTGCACGCCAGCACTTTCCCCGCTGTTCGCTCTCCAGCCCCTGGGGCAGACACAGCCCCACACACCACACCCACAGGCTCCCCACTCTGAGATCCCCGAACCCACAGATCATAGTTCCTCGGTCCGACACTTCTAGAAGGTGGAAATATTCTAGGGAGTGCCTGCCTGTGTTCTCCAGAGGCCTTTCTCCAAGTGGTGCGGGAAATAGCCCCACCGAGCCCCCACCCACAGGAGCCAGCCCAGGGTGGCGAGGCAGGGGAGGGGGCTGGCGCTGCCCCTTCTTGGGCTTCTGCGCCGTGGGTTCGAGTCCCAGCAGAGAGCCCTGATGAAGAGATGGCATCTGACCTGGGTTTCTGGGTCTCACCCGCGATGCTCAGGGCTTACTCCTGGCTCTGCACTCAGGATTACTCCTGGCGGTGCTGGGGGACCCTATGGGATGCCGGGGATCGAACCCGGGTGGCCCATGTGCTAGGTAAACGCCCTCCGCGCTGTGCTACTTTCTCACAGATGCCTCTTTGCGGCCAACTTCTGCAGGCAGGAAGCTGTCCGGCCACAGCGACACGCGCCCCTCTGAAGCGCCCGAAGTTTCTCCATCACACCCGCAGGGCGGCATGAGAGCCCGCTGCGGCCACGCACCTTGTACTTCTGCGACTTCCCCAGCACGTTGGCCAACGAGAACATGAGCGAGTGGTCATTAGGGATCAGCTCCAGCGCCTCTCTCCCCACGGCCTCGGCCTGCGCCAGGTTCCCTGTGGGTGGAAACGGGGAAGCAGAGTGTGGTTCCCACATACCAGCATCCAGCGGCCGTGAGGAGCCTTCCACGAGGGGCTCTGGACCGACGGACTCAGCCAGCCACTGGGAACCACCGCACACACACTCACATGCACATGCACACACTCATGCTTACACACATACAGGCACACACACGGATGGCACAAGCACAGGCACACACACACGCACACACACACACACACACACACACTCACTCAGACACAATCTGGTTCCCAACACCAGAAGTCACTTCTATAAAACAACTCTCGTGGCCTGAATCCGCTGCCAATGGCTCCCAGTTTTCCCAGCATTCAGACGCAGATTGGAGAAGCATGGAGGGGAGCAAGAACGTGCCAGCGGGGTCATGGGGTCAGGGCACAAGCCGGGCAAACACCTGGCCCGGATCCAATCCCAGGCTCTGTTGCCTGAGCACAGAGTCTAGGCCCCAAAACCCACAGACACGACTTAGTGGTTTTGCCTTCTGGGTGAAATGGCGTCCAGCTCTCTCTGTCCTGCCTCCACGGCTCTTTCATATCACATTCTGCTGGGCACAATCATTGCCTAAGGGTGCTGGGGGTCCTTAAACCCGGGAGCAGAGTGCTGACTCATCTAGTCTGCTCTGGCTAAGACCCCAGCCCAAGGAGCACGGGAGGTTCTCTCTAGCTCCTGGAGCGCGGGGGCTTTCTAGCCCGTGGGGGGGGGGGCGTTCTCTCTAGCCCATGGCAGGGTTCTCTCTAGCCCCTGGGGAGTTGTTCTTTCTAGCCCACGGAACGCGGGACATTCTCTCTTGAATGAGAAGCCCGGCTTGGGCCTCCCTTGGCAGGGGTCCCTGCGAGGGAGCCCAAGATCTTCACAGGGGTCCCCAGCGAGGGAGCCCGAGATCTTCGCAGGGGGGTCCCCGTGAGGGAGCCCGAGATCTTCGCAGGGGTCCTCAGCGAGGGAGCCCGAGATCTTCGCAGGGGTCCCCGCCAGGGAGCCCGAGATCTTCGCAGGGGTCTCAGCGAGGAGCCCTGGACCTCACATGCAGCCCGAGCCTCACCGTGCCATGAGCCCAGCAACCTGCTTGCTCTCCGGGGCACTGCCAACACTCCCTTGGTGCCAGGGAACAGCTGTGGGTGGGGGTGCTTGCGACGCACCGCCTCTGCTGCCCAACACTCATCCTCGGAAGCCCCTCTATTTTTTTTTTTCTTTTTGGGTCACTCCTGGCAATGTTTAGGGAGTCCTCCTGGCTCAGTGCTCAATAATTACTCCTGGCGGTGCTCAGGGACCATATGGGATGCTGGGGATCGAACCCTGGTCGGCTGCGTGCAAGGCAAATGCCCTCCCTGCTGGACTATCGCTCCAGCCCCACCCCTTGTTCTCCTAAACACCCTCCCTCCCTCTGGATACAGCCAAGACAAAGCACTTCCTAGAATGCACAGAAGGGTCATGAGAAATCGTGGCCCCCCAGAGAGTCGTTATTTACACACACACACACACACACACACACACACACTTTTTTTGCTTTTTTGGGTCACACCGGTGATGCTCAGGGGTTACTCCTGGCTCTGCACTCAGGAATCACTCCTGGCGGTGCTCGGGGACCATATGGGATGCCGGGGATCGAACCTGGGCCGGCATGGGGCATGGGGCGGCCACGTGCAAGGCAAAGGCCCTACCCGCTGGGCTATCGCTCTGGCCCCTACTTACATTTTTTAATTAAAGAAATTTACTCATTTATGGGTTTTGGGGGGTCACACGCATCCATGTTAAAGGGGCTGTTCCTGACTGCTCGGGAGTGACCGGGCAGTGTTTCATATGCTGGGGCCAGAGGCTGTCCGCTCGCTGCAGCCAAGGGCCTTACCCCAGTCTCTCCCTCTGGTCGTGTCCTTTAACCCGTTGTCTGTTTTGTTCTGGGGCCACCCTGGTGGTCATGCATCTGTACTCAGGGATCACTCCTGGTGGGTGACGGAACCTGGGCCGGCTGCACGCAAAGGCCACTGCCCTCCCCGCCCTATCGTCACTCTAGCCCTGGTCCTCTTAAAACAAAGCAAAACAAAAATCGCGGAACAAAGACACCCCTCGTCACCCACTGCGGCGTCGACACCCCTCGACACACACGGGCCGGCAGTCCTCTCTGTGCCGGGCGCCCTGGCCTCCCCTACCTGTGTTGTCCAGGAGGATGATCATGTTGTTCCAGGCCAGGCTGTGCTCGGGCTTCAGCATGGTGGCGTTCCTCCAGGCGTTCAGGGCGTCTACATGGCGGTTCAGATCCGGCGTACTGCGGAACACAACACCAGCCGTCAGCTCCCCTCTCTCTCTGCCTGCTCGCCCACTCAGAACCAGACTTGCTTTACTCTGGGTAACTGGGCCACGTCTGGCAGTGCTCGGGGGCCCACCCACTCCTGGCTCTGTGCTCAGGGATCATTTCTGGCAGGGCCCAGGGGACCCTCTGGGGTGCTGGGCTGGCTGTGAGCAAGGCAAGTGCTATCTCTCCTGTGACTGGTTTCTTCTGGAGCTTCTGTCTTCGCTGCCGACTCGTGGAGTTCCCCAGATAACCTCAGTGCAGTAGGTGACTATTTCAGATACAGCAACTGAGGCATAGAGAAGAGAGCGAATGTGTCCAAGCCGACAAACCAGTGAGAGACAAGTAGAGAAGGGACCCAGAAGTCTGGCCCACGCTGACATCTTTGTTTTGGTGGTGGTGGGGGGTTATTCTTGGCTCTGTGCTCAGGAGAGACCCCTGCTGGTGCTCAGGGGACCATACAAGACTGAGGATTCGAACCCAGGCCAGTCATATGCAAGGAACGAACTTTACATCCAGCCTCAGTAGCCTACAACCTTTTCCCTGATTCCATGGGGTCAAAGCTGATTTCAGATCACCGAAACAATTAAGTTAAACACCTAATTCTTCTTTCTCTGGAAAGACCATCCACTCCAGTTTTGAGAAGGTGTCGAATGAAATGAGAAACCCAGTATTTGATGTGATTAAAAACTAACTGCATCAAATTCACCTGTGAAGATTCTGAAATCTCTTTCCAGCCATCTAAAGCTCCAGAGGAACCTGTGACTTTTCAGACACCCCACCTGGGAAGGTCTGGGAAATTTTGGGGCTTCACCCTGGAGTCTGCCTGCCTCCTTTAGGAAGGAGGGAATTATCTGTTGCTTCCGAGAGGGGCGCCACACCTGGCTCAGGGGTTACTCAGGAATCACTCCTGGCGGTGCCTGGGGGACCATATGGGATGCCGGGGATCAAACCAGGTCCTCTGCATGCAAGGCAAGCACCCTACTTATGGGCCACTCTTAGCAGTGCTCAGGGATCACTCCTGGCCCTGTGCTCGAGACCATGTATGGTGCCAGGGATTGAACCCGGCTGGCTGTGTAAAAGGGAAGAGCCTCATAACCCCTGTACAATTTCTCTGGCCCAAGGCAGGGGCTGTTGTTGATCCTGCATATAAAACAGCCAGTACTTAGCAGGCCAGCCTCCTGAAGGAACGGTTTGAGGCTCTTCATATTCCTGAATCAACCAGATGCCATTGGGCTACATTGGCACGTGATAGGGTCCAATGGAAATGTTACTGGCGTCTGCTCGAGCAAATCGATGAATAACGGGATTCAAGTGATTCAAGTGACTTAGCAGGCCTGAGGACATGATGGGCGATTTAGCAGCTGACCTTCACGGCCTCCTGAGCTCAGTTTAGAAGGCACCTTATCTTGAACGAACTGCTCTCCTGCAACTCCAGGGGCTGGAGAGCTTGCACTCAGCCAACCTGGGTTCAATCCTCAGCATCCCTTATGGACACCTGAGCCTGCCAGGAGCGATCTCTGAGCGCAGAGCCAGGAGTCAGCCCTGAAGGCTCTTCCCCCATGCCCGGGGAAAAAAAAAAACTGATCAGAGCTTAAGGCTTTTTTCTTTTCATCCAAAATGCCTTTTCATGAGAGAAACATCCTGACTTGCTCGGTGACCCACATAGCAAGCAGGTGGCAAAAAGGAGCAAGGTTTTAATAAATAATGGAAACATTCATGAATATCCATTTGTGAAAAATGTTGTTGGAATCTCCCGAGAGATTCAGAAACTCAAGTTCCAGGATTTCACCTGTTCAAAGAAGAAATGAGAAGAGAAAGTCTAGGCTAAACAGGCTCTTGTGTTTACTCTTCTGCTGCTTTCTCGGCCACTCCCGTCCAGCCAGGAACACACACTTGAGTCCGAAGTCCGCGGCATTCTTCCCAACAGACCCGAGCAAGTTCACACAGCTTCACCGCCCACGGAATTCCTCACACCTTACCTCCTTATTACGACTACCGGGTCCTACTGATTTACTGTCGGGCAAAATCAATGTTGTCTTGATCTTTGACCCTTCCTATAGGATCTACACCAAGTGAGCAGCAGTTTAAAGGGAAGAGCGAAAGAGTGACCAGGTGGAGAGTGGCCGGGCAGCGTGAGCGCCACTGCCCCGGTGTCCTATCCTCAGCCTCTGCCCTGCGCTGGGGCGGGTCCCTCCCAGCCACGCTCACGCTCTCCGTCCTGTTTTCTGCCACTCACTGAAGTATCCAGGTGTCCTCCGGCACTGCCAAGGCTGGAAACATGGCCCTTCCCTCCCGATCTCAGCCCCCGAAACACAGGCCCTTTCTCTGAGCAGCCCCAGTTTCTCCCTCAATGCCTTTGAGCTCTCTGTCTCACCTCTCCCTCCCCTGAGTGCTTTCTATTTCACCCTTGCAGCAACTGTCTGACCAACAACCTGAACAGAATCTTCTTAAAGTGCCGAGCCGGGAGCCAGAGCGACAGCACAGCGGGGGAGGGCGTTTGCCTTGCATGGGGCTGATCCGGGTTTGATTCCTGGCATCCCATACGGTTCCCTGAGCACCGCTAGAGTAATTCCAAAAAGACAACAATAAAAAAGCTGAGCCCTCGCTTCCTTTCTCCTGAATATTTCCTGACTGATACCATTAGTCCTGGCAACAGAAACGGTCTCCCAAAATGCCTCCAGCCACTGTGACTGTCGGTCCTTGAGCGAGGTGTGCCATGCTCCGCCTCCTCCCATCTTCTGGTCCCTCCAGGAAAGAACAGCAGCTTCACCCTTCTCTCTTTTCTGGGCCCAGAAATCAAAGCACAAAATTTTGTCTCCATTTCCTGAAGAGTGATTAAGGAGGTTGTTTTTTTAAAAAAAACAAACAAACAAACAAACTTGAAGTTGGTAAGTTGCTTTTACTTGCCAAGGCCTTAATGTGTTGATTGAACTGCTGAAAGACTAAGCTTTTAATGCATTTAAGCTGCCAGGCAGGCAACAGCTGAGTGATTAAGACAACAGCAGAGAAACAAATCTTTAAACAGGCAGGAACAGTGGACAAAGGGGATCTAAGTGGGCCTTTCCGAGAGGCAGGACAAGGCCAGAGAGCACCAACGGCTCCGGTCACTTGGAGCCGCGAGAGCAGCCTGGGTTTCACGGCCCGTCTTCAGCCCTTACCCGAGGCCACACAGCAGGGATGCCGTGACGGCCAGGTGCCGCGGCAGCCTGTTGGGCAAGGACCCGGCAGTGGCCTGGGCACATACGGGCTGGCTTTGCAAGCGGTCACCTGACCGAGGTGGCACCTCCAAGCCAGGAGAGGGGACGGAAAGAACTGAAATGGGAACGTGTCACCAATGACGGGCTGGCTCACACACAGGACAGGGCCGCCACGCCACAGAGCTCTCGCCGGGTGCTCAGACACCGCCAGGCCCTGCGTCTGTGGGGCCTTTCTGGCCATCCGCTCTGCACTCAGGGCTGTGGTCCGTCCTTCTAGCCCGGTGGCCAAGTGCTACGCTCTGGCGCGACGCGGAGAGAACTAAGCAGACGCCCAACGCCCGTACCAGAGAGGACTAAGCACATGCCCAATGCCAACGCCAGAGAGGACTAAGCAGAGCCCCCAGGCCTGCCCCAGAGAGAACTAAGCAGACGCCTAATGCTCCCTTCTCCCAGGTTTTAATTTTGGAGTTTCTGGGCCATACCTGGTGGTGCTCAGGGATGCTGGGAAGCGAAGCCGGGTCAACTGCGGGCCAGGCAAGCGTGTCGTGTCCCCACACCCACCCGCCACCACTCTGTGCTACCTCTCTGTTGGGTGACAGGCCTAGCTAGATTGGGAGCTTTGCTGTTTTATCTACACACAGCTTAATCCATTTACATGTTCTTAAGCCAGGGGTCATACTAATGAGATCTCTCTTCTGTGTAAACATTGATGGAGGGTGTGGCAGTTACAGAAGTCACCCTGACGCTGAATGAGTATCTTCTGACTTATTATTATACATCTACCAAGACTTCTATGTTTTCTAGATTGGGCACAGCTCCTCTTTATACCCGCTGCACCCAGCGTGGGACAGAGAGTTTACGCTGAGACTATCTTTAAGATTATAGGAAGGATCATATTAGTTTGCCCTCATGCAGGCGATAGTGACCCTTTCAGTATATGGAGAACAAGATACTCAGAATCACCCTGATGCAGATAACAGGTAAGGAGGACCTTGTGGGTACCATCTAGATTACATAAAGCACATGAAATTAAGATGTATTACTAGGGCCACAAACCCCTAAGCAATTCTGTTGCTATCTACAATCAGAGAGTTGCTGTGGGACACGGTCTCAAAGTCCTTTCCCACGCATCCCTGCGGGTGCCGAGTGATTCCAGGGGAAGTGCAACCCTGTGGTGGGAGCACCCCAGAAGCGGGACAGGCGCACTTCCCGGAGCAGGAAGGAGGAAGCTCGCAACCACAGGGTGGGCGTGGTCCTTCAGTCTTCTCCAACCTGCTGCACTCAGGCCCTGGGGTGGAGCCGACACCCCACATTGCAACTGACTCCTTAGACCCACAGGCTTTGAGATCACTTCACAGGCTGACGGCAGCGTGCACCACTGGTGGTTCACGCTTCGCTGAGGCTTGACGAAGAGAGAGGGTGGCGCTGTGAGGAGCTCAGGGAGAGGCAGGGCCAGCGGCTCTCCCGGTGGGGCTCAGCTATGGAATGACACAGAAGGAACTGTGGGGTCTGGGCTGAGGGGAGCAGCATGGTGCGGGCCTTGCACGTGTGAGGCTCCGGGATCCATCCCACGCACAACGGGAAGTTAAGAATACATGTGGGGTGTGGGACCAGAGCGACGGCACGGCATTTCCCCCTGCACGCAGCCAGCCCGGGTTCGACCGCTGAGCTGTGCCAGGAGTGATCCCTGAGTGCACAGCTGGGAGTAAGCCCTGGTCACAGCTGGGGGTGGGCCCTCCCAAAAAAAAAAAAAAAAGGAATGTGAACCAGAGAGTACATGGGTGAAGGACCTTATATGCAGTTGACTTGGTCATGTATGGTCCTCGCGTGCACCAGGAGCCAGTAGGAAGCTCTGAGCACTGCTGGGTGTGGACACACAAACTAACATGGCACTGGCCTCCTCAGAAGGGCTAGGTAAGCTGTGGCCCAGCTGCCAAGAGGGGCGCCTCCCGCCTTGCACCCTGGCAGGGAGCTCTCATTAGGGGACATTTCTAGAACAGGCTCATATGCAGAAACCAACCTCTCCCCTCTTCTTATTTTTCATTGTTTGGGTCACTCCTAGTGGTGCTCAGGGGCTACTTCTGGCTCCGTGCTTTGTGCTCAGAGATTACTCCTAGAGGTGCCTGGGGACCCACTTGTGGTGTTGAAACTAAGGTTGGCCACGAACAAAGAAAGTGCCCTACCCACTGTGCCTCTCTCTCTGGCCCTCCAGAACAAGCGCTTTATGGAGTCCTCTATTGAAGGAGGGAAACATCAGAAGGCACGTATCACAGGAAGGGAGCTCCTCCTTGTTAGGAGACCCCCCACCCTCTCTTTGACATCCTGGCCCCCCCGGTGATGGAGAAGCCCCCAGATCGTTCCTTTCCACTTTAGAAACTAGAGTCACGTAAATTTTCCTGTACACACATTCTTATATCCTGGTTTCTTTCCCTTCCTCAGATCTGTCTGGTTCTCATTTGCTCCATCAGGCTAAGAGAAGCCCAGGAAAAGGACTGCAGAGTTCCCCTACCCCTGCCAAGATGCACATAGCACCTGCCACTTACCAGGCGCCCAAGATTGTAGTAGCAATCTGGGTACTTCCTTCGGTGTTTGATGGCTGTACGGTAGCTGTGCTCGGCAGCTTCAAACCGTTTCAGACTGTTTTGCACGATCCCCAAATTCATCCACGCAGCAGCAAAGTCAGGCCTTGGTGGAGAATTTTAAGAACAAGTCAGCAATGGACTGGGGATGTGACTCGGGCAGCTACAAGCTCACATCCTGAGGCACCGCCCCACATCTCAAGGACTAGAGCCGGGGGCTGGCTATAAAGGCAGGTGCCTTGCCCACGCCAGCCTCCAACAATCTTCTTTCAAAAGAAGAAAAAGCTTGGGCTGGGACGGCAAAGGCCTTTTCTTCTCCCTAGCTCAGCAGAAAGACAATGCCTAGGGCTGGAAAGGTAACAGAGCCGTGTGGAAGGCACTTAGCTTTCAGGGGGCAACCCCAGTTCAAATCCCTCACCACATATGGTCTGCATGGGTCACACCTGGGCAGAGCCCAGACCCCGTGGTGCCCCCTCGTCCCCCAGGGCAGCCCTCCCCCATCATGGAGACCGCACAGACAAGGCTTACTGGATCTGCACGGCCAGCGAGAGCAGCTCCTCGGCCTCCTGCAGCTCGTTCCTTTCTTTCAGGATATTTCCAAGGTTATTCATGGCATGCACGCATTTCTGGGATTTAGCCTGAGTGGACAGAGTAGCCAGACGTCATGAAGGGGCTGGGGTCGTCACCAGAATCTCAGGCAGTGGCAGACAATCTGCAGAAGTTGGGGGCTGGGGCAGGTCTTTCTGGGGACAGGTGCGAACCCTAAAAAGGGAAAGCAGGTTCCAGAGACACAGTCCTACGTCACTGGCCCCTGGGGATCATGGCTGGGAAACGCCCCTACTAGGCAAATGTGTCACTTTACGCTTTGTCCTTGAGTGAACTGGGCACAGCCTTGGTGCCCAGACAGACCTGGAGGGGGCTTGTGCACTCCACACCCATGTGGGGGGGGGTGGGGCACCCCAGGGGGTCTCGAGTGAGGCGCGACGCTCACCATACCTCACGGCCTCGCGGTAGTAGCGGATGGCAGCAGTCTGATTGCCCTTGTCGCCAGGTTTTTGCCAACATTGTAGTGAACCTGAAAATTGAGATAAGAACATGGCCATCAACTCACTGACTCTTCATTACTATTCAAAGGCCATCACTTCTAAGTAAAAACAAACAGAAAAGGAGAGAGCTGGGAGTGGAGAAATTCAATGGGACAAGATGAAAATGGGAGGTAGGGGCCGGAGAGAGAAGCACAGGGTTAAGGCTCTGGCCTCGCCTGGGGCCGATCATGGTTCAAATCCCCAGGCACAGCCAGGAGTCACTCCTGAGCACAGAGCCAGGGACAGTCCCAGAGTACCACCACGCATGGTTCAACCCTGCCATTTCCTCCCACCCCCATTGGCCTCCAAGGGAAGCTGCCCACAGTGAAGACAGGGAGACTGACCTGAGGCACAAATGATACGGTTCCTTCCTACGGCACGTGGCCGCTTTGTGGCTGCACACCCTTTTAACATAACAACCCATTTTAAGGTCAGGTCTTTACCAAAACCTTTCCCATATATATGTTGCAATGATCAATGTGATTGCAGCCAGCTAGGGAAGCTGGCGTGGGGATGGGGTGTGGGTGGAAGGCAGTGGCCTTTGATGGATATTTGTAAATCACGGTGTTTTATTTTTAATCACTGTGTTGGGGCCAGAGCAATAGCACAGAGGGTAGGCGTTTGCTTTGCACACGGTCGACCGGGTTTGATCCCCAGCATCCCATATGGTTCCCGGGCGCCACCAGGAGTAGTTCCTGAGCGATGAGCCAGGAGTAACCTCTGAGCGTCACTAGGTATGACCCAAAAAGCAAAAAAACAAAACAAACAAACAAACAAAAAAACTGTTTTCATAATGTTAAAAAAAAAAATGCCCCCTTCCCAAAATCCTTCCAGACCAGATACTAGAGTAATTACAGAGTTGCTACAAAGAAGCCGGAGTTCCTTGCAAAGAAGGGTGCTATAAATAGGGGGTAATTATTGCTATTCACACAGAGTAGTGAAAAGAAGGCTGACTGCTGAGTGTTTATGAAGTTAAAGCACATGCAATTTGTTTCAGTAGTAGGAAGTACATTATCAGGTCAACAAATCAAATTACTGATCGAAAGTGTAAAGTAATTCACTCTTTCATTGAAGCCTGTGAACACTAAAACATGAACAAGACTATTTTTTTTTTTTTTTTGGTCTCTGGGCTCAGGGATGACGCTGTATGCAGCTCAGGGGACATACGAGGCTGGGGGATTGAACTAGGGTCAGCTGTGAGCAAGACAGCGCCTCAGGCCTGTACTACTTCTCTAGCCCAAACAAGACTTTTAAATTCACAAAACGCACAAGGAATCATCTTTTACCCACTGATTCACATCACAGCCACGAAAAGGTATTAGTTGTATCAGTTCATCAGCTGTATCATATGATTCTGCCTGGAATTATGGCTTTTTCTTAAATACAGAATGTGAACATGAGATGAACTCTAGAAATTTTCTTCTTTTTATTACCAGGGGAGCCTATGTATGCGTGACCGGAATTCCAGTAAGTCCCAGTTCCGTGGCCCAAGAGAGAGAATGTATAATTACCTGATGACCCGCTACTATCAGAAAGTGCTTCTCACTGAAGCCTTATTTCCCTTCCCTTCTGACCCGAGAACATTCTCATCATTTTAGTTTGGGTCACTAAAATAAGCGTCAGAGAGTGTTGGATTATAGCCCGAGGCACTCAAGCTTAACATCGGATAGTCCTGCAGGGAGCACAGGTTAACTGAATCGCTCCCTTCCAGTGCTCCTGGAGGCACACCCTACCCCACCAGGCACACCCAATCCTCTGTTTAATTGTGACCTCTCTTAGTGTTCTTCTCCTACCTGTGAGTCACATTACCTCCTTATCAGACACAGCAACTTACAAAGTTAACCACCTGATGGCTTTGGAATCTGTATTGCAAGTGAAATACTGCTCTTCTCTTTCCTTTATGTCCTTTGCATATGTCTATGTTAGAGCAACGTCCTTTTGTATAGACACAGGAAGACAGTTGATGAGTTAACGGATTCTGAAATATTTACTTCTGGATAGTCATCATACTTACTTGACTTAAGCCTCAGTTGCCCTTAGAATGACCTTAGTTCCTTAGTTCCTGACACCTCAAAAGGGAGGGTCCCGCCATGGGACATGGATGGACCCAGGACAAACCGTCCTGGCCTCGGCAAGGGAAAGCGAAGTGCTATAAGAAGTGCAGTGAGTTAAGAGGATGGTCTTGGAACAGACTCTGACACAACCCATAAAGCAGCGACTGAGTAAGGACCGTGTTGGGGTAGGGAAAACTAACTTGGTCTGAGGACTGTCGCCTGGGATACATGGCGAGATGTGCCCAGGAAAAAACACCCTTCGCCACGAGTCCAGAAAGACCGTGTTAAGCCTATCCAGGGTGTGGATAAAAGTCTGTATTTCTTATGTGTTTACACAAAATGACTAGGAATATGACTGAGAAACAAATTCAAGGATTGTTTATAGGTTACCAGTAAAGGAAAGGAGAAAGTGAAGAGCCCCCTAGATAGAATCCGCCCGAAGGCCAGATCTCCTAGAAGGAACCCAAAGTGCTGTTTTCCCTAGATGGAATTAGCTCTTAGGTGGATTCTCTAGAAGACGCTCCCCAAGGAAGGGGCTCCACATCTGTCATCTCTACCACCTGTCTGTAACCCCCAACCCTTCATGATGCCTCTATAACTAGCCAACTTCACTTGAACTAAATAGTCCCTGATTACCAACAAACCTGTGGCCCCGCCTCCTTCATCCATGGGTCGGGGGATGGTTGTCGGCCCTGAATGAGCCAAAATGAAAAACATCTGTGGGAACCTCACTGAACCCCAACATACAGCATGAGCAATGACCCCATGCAAAAGGCCACCCCAGGGCAGTCCAGGTGCCAGATGGCATGAAGGCCTCACAGGAAACCCAGGATGGACATGCCAGCCCAGAGGGCTTTGAAAGTTCAAACAGGTTCACGTTACCCCAAGAGACACAGATGGTGAAGCGAAGAGCTGGGCTAATATAAAGTCAGGTAGGAGCCGGAGCGATAGTTCAGTGGGGAGAGCGCTTGCCTTGCACGTGACAGACCCGGGTTCGATTCCTGGCATCCCATATGGTCTCTCCCGACCACCACCAGGAGTAATTCCTGAGTGCAGAGCCAGGAGTAACCCCTAAACATCACTGAGTGTATCCAAAAAGCAAACGAAAAGACAGGAGACACATTGTTCACAGTAGCCAAGACCTGGACCCCAACCAAGGAGCCTCCAACAGCTGAGCAAAGCCACTGTGGAGGGAGACACAACGGGACACCACTTGGCCAGGAGGAAAGGCGACATGCTGCAGCTTGCCACAACTTGGGTGGAACAGGAGCGTGTCAGGGCAAGTCAGAAAGAGGTTGTGATGGGAAATGTGCACTGGTGGAAGGACGGGCATTGGAACACTGCGTGGCTGAAATCCAGTCGTGAGCAGCTTTGTAATGGTCTATCTGAGGTGACTCAAGAAGAAAAAAAAAACTAAACAACAAAAAAGAGGTTAAGACCAGATGATCCCCTCAGACGCAGAGCAAGATTCGCCAAACACAGAGGAAAGAAAGGAATCAGTCAGCGCCCAGTGGAAACACAAGCTGAGCCATGACCAAAGGAACCGGAAGCAGTGGAGAGGAGGCAGGCAGGACGGTGGGACAGGGACACACGGGTGGACAGACAGGCATGACATTCCGCAGCTCGGAGACAGCGACTTCAGTACCACTGCAAGGGAGGACACCCAGTGGGGAAATCGCAGGCGCAGCAAATTCCCACCACACTGCAGCCACAGAGCCCGGCCCGCTCTGAGATGCTCCTGCTCTTCCTCCACCCACCCCCGCTGACCAGTGAAATCCGCACTGGCACCCGGGAGAGTGCAGGAAGTGGCTGCGATTCCCGACGGAAGTCTCCCTGAGATGTTCTATGAGCCAAACTGGGGCTCCTTCTTCCCGTCACTGGGCCTGGTATGTCAGTTCAGCTGGGAGGAAGCTGACACGCTGCTCGTGAGGCCTGAGCTCAGCTGTGGTGGGCACGGAAACATGCCCTCCATTCTGCGCTTCAGTGGGGACCAGCCCACTGGGAAGGCGAGGACCACCTCACTGAAGCACGGGGACCCGTGCCCACCACTGGGGGCTCACACTTGATTTGTGTTTTGCTTTATGAGGTTTTTGGATTTACTTTTTGGGTGACACCTGGCGATGCTCAGGAGTATGTATTCCTCCTGCTCTGCACTCAGGAATTACTGCCTGGCGGACTCAGGGCACCATATGGGATCCTGGGCATGGAACGCGGTCAGCCGGTGCCAGGCCAGCGCCCCCTGCTATGCTCTCTTGATCGTGGTGTATAGCACACATGATGAAGCATGTCTGATCTTTCCCCTACACGTCAGTCTTTCACCATTTCTTTTGGGTGATGTGGATGAGGTTAGATTTTATTTTATTTTAATTTTTTTGCTTTTTTTGGGTCACACCCAGCGATGCTCAGGGGTTACTTCTGGCTCTGCACGCAGGAATTACTCGTGGTGGTGCTCGGAGGAACCATATGGGATGCCGAGGATTGAACCCAGGTCGGCCGCTGCAAGTCAAACACCCTCCCTGCCGTGCTATCGCCTCCGCCCCGATGAGGTCGAATTTTAATTCCATATTATCCAACTCACAAAGCAGAAAAAGAAAACCCCATGGATCTGGCTACAGTCTTCTTTCTGCCATCTCCTGCACATGTTCCCCACCCAGCCAGCTGTGGCTGTGGAGCCGGCTACGTCGGAGTGAGGATGCGGGTGGGCGTACCCTTGGCATTGAGCGGACACACGGACAGGGCACTCCGAACAGCTTCTCCTCGCTGCGCCACTCGCCGCTCCGGACCACGCAGCGCAGCACGTTGAGGAGCAAGATCCCCAGCACCACGGCCGCGATGAGTTTCTTGAGAACAGAGACATCGGGTCAGCAGCCTGGCCCCGAAGCCCCCGATCATCTGGGTGACAGAGAAGGGCAGCCAGGGTGCGTGGGGGCAGCGGGCGGTACCTTCTTCCTAGTGTGTTTGCTGAGCGCCCCCAGCCCGCAGGTCAGCAGCAGGCAGTGGCCGGCGCTGGGGAGGGTAGAGAACGCTCCGGCCACGTACAAAGCCCACGCGGAAGAACAGGTTACTGGCAGGGAGAAATGGGACCACGAGGAGTCCCAGGCCCAGCGTCAGGACCCTGGAAAGCGAGAAGGACTTAATGAGGCTCTTGGCAGAGACGTCCCCGGTGGAAATGTCCCACGTCACAGGACGGGCTGCGGTCTCAAGCGAGCAGAGAACAACGTCGTTATGAGAGAGGTCAGCCTCGAAGGTCTGTTTGTAATTTATTTTATATGAGGCCGAACCCGACAAGGGGCTCACTCCTGGCTGTGCTCCAGGATCCCTTTTGGCGTTGCTTAGGGGACCACATGGGATGCCGGGGATCGAACCCAGGTCAGCCGTGTGCAAGGCAAATGCCCGCCCTGATGTACTACAGCTCCGGATGCACCTGAATTTTTTTTTAGTTTATTTACTTTATTGAAAAACATGGTACACAAAAGGTTCTGTATGTTTGCTCACAAGTTCTCTTGCTGAATTTGAGTGAATTATGGTTTTCAACACTGCTTAGCTGTTGCTGTTTTTGTCACCTGGTTTTCTTTCAGGATCAAGGTGGGTAATCTCATATAAAATTTTGTTTTTAATCCCTTCTCTGGCAACCTATAGTGGAACCAGCATCCTACAGTCACCAAGATAAATCTTCCTACTCCAGCATCACATGATCTTTTTTTTTTCTTTTTTGGGTCATACCTGGCGATGCTCAGGGGTTACTCCTTGCTCTTCGCTCAGGAATTACTCCTGATGGTGCTCGGGGACCATATGGGATGCCGTGGATCGGATCGAAGCAGGGTAGGGCGTGCGCAAGGCAAACACTCTCCCTGCTGTGCTATTGCTCGGCCCCATCATGTGATCTTTTAATTCTACTAGTTAACAAAAGTGTCCAAGGCTGGCCACAACAGATCCAAGTGGACCACATAATAATGAATCCCGTGCACAAGAGCTGTTTTCAACATCTAAAATTCCCAGGAGCTCAAAGGGCTTTTGCCTTCCTGGGATCACCTGACTCCTGTGCGGCGGCCATGGGCGTGAGTGTACTGTAGAGTAATTTTGCAGTGGCAAGCGCCCACACACATCCATGACCTTCTTGGACGCTGCCCATAAATACTTTTGAGCACCGACAGAGAGAAAGGGCCTTCCGGGAAAGGGGAAGGGAAGCTGCCCCGAACCCCCGCTCTGATGAGGTCATACCCCCACAATGACGGGGGCCCAGCCAGGGGTTTTGAGAGGAAGGAGTTCAGCCCAGACCAAGTTGCAGCGGAGACACCCAGAGGCGCACGGAATCTCTCACATACATGCCCTGGCCTGGGGGAAGTGTGAGTCGGGGTCGGGGCCCGGGGAGACAGGGGGTCGTGTCTCACCTTCTCCTGTGGCTGTCCCCGAGCACAGGGCTTGGCCTATCAGGCCGCCGAGGCAGAACCACAGGGCCACCAGCGCCGCCACCCTCCAGTCGCCGGCGGACTTGATGAGGGGGACGCAGCCCATTGACCAATCAAAGCACAGCCACCAGGGGCAGAGCAGCAGCCAGACATTCAACGCGTAGTAGTAATGATAGTTTATGGCCTGTCGGTCAAAGGGAAACAAGACAGGGATGGACACTGGACCTGCAGAAGCAACCGCAAAGTCTTTCAATCTTTCTTTTTCTTTCTGAGGGATCCAGATGCTCCCATTCAAGGGGAGCGACAGCAAGAAGTAACAGCTGGCGCCGTGGCTGGGGCTGGAGTGATAGCCCAGCGGTAGGGCGCTTGCCTTGCACGTGGCCGCCCGTGCTGGCCTGGGTTCGATCCTGGCATCCCATATGGTCCCCCAAGCACCGCCAGGAGTAATTCCTGAGTGCAGAGCCAGGAGTAACCCAAAAACAAAAACAACAACAACAACAACAACAACAAAAACAAAGGCATTCAGACTTCAGCAGACAGAAACAGGCCAAGCCACCAGACGTGGGGCATTCCTGGGATCCATTTCTGGCCAAATCAGGCATTCTGTCTCCTACGGAGACCCAGGGAAAATCCAGGAGGCGGGCCTAGTGGGAGAAACCCTGGATTCTGGGTCCCTCCGCCCCAAAGGACAAGTAGTCGAGGGTGTGTGGCCGACAGCTTGGAGGCAGGAAGAGCCGCTTAACAGGACGGACTCTTGGCTCCGGGACCCGCAGACACTGCCGTGATCATGGTACTGTGCCCGAGCCTGGCTAGGTCAGGCTTTTTGGGTCCCATCCGGTGATTAAGCTCAGGGGTTCCTCCTGGCTCTACACTCAGGAATTACTCCTGGCGGTGCTCGGGGGACCATATGGGATGCTGGGGATTGAACCTGGGTCAGCCGTGTGCAAGGCAAATGCCCTACCCGCTGGACTATGGCTCAGGCCCCTAGGCCAGGCTTTTCTATAACAAAAGGGACACCCCAGCAGGCCGAAGTCAGGACCCACCTGAGCATTGCCGGATGTGACCCAAAAGCCAGGACCCACTGCCAGGACCCACTGTTCTGATCGGAGAGAAATCCCAGGCATCCCCACGCCTCGCTCCCTCTCAGAGAAGCTGGCAAACGAGCGTGGGGGTGTTCTCCGCCTTAGGGATCATGAGAGTGAGCTGGGTTGGGGGACCACAATGCATCAGGGCCAAGTTTCTGGGGGTTTGGAGGACAAAATGTCAGGCCCCAGGGTGTGAGTGTGGCGGCAGGGGCTGTGAACTCACGCGGACCAGCATGCTGTCAGCGAAAGACGCGGGGTTGTCCACCTCGGTGAAGGCGGTGGCCCGGTGCCCATCATGGTCCAGCGCACGTAGAGCACGCCAGCGCCGCCCCGCTGCCAGCAGGCTCATCCTGGAGAGCAGACCTCCGCCTCCTGAGCGCGCCCAGGTTCTGGAAGGACAGTGCAGAGCCTGGATGAGGCAGAGTCTCACCTATGGGGGGGGTCTTACCAGGGAGCCCCCACCTCTTGACACAGTGCTGTCCAGGCCACGGCTCAAAATCAAAAGACGTTCTATGAAAAACCGGCCCTTTCCACCTGTCGGGACGGAGTGGTCCAAGGATGGCGACACAGCGGCCTATGCTCACCTCTAGTGACTTGTTCCTCTGTAGGACCTTCTGGATGGTTTCCAGGATGTTCAATTTGCCAATCACCATGACGCCAAAGATGGCGTCTCAAGCCCTACGGATGCAGCATAAGGCATCAGAGCCGCGCTCAGACAAGAAGATAACTACACTCCACTTTGTATGGATTAGACTGCTACAGGAGGGAGCCCACCTCCACTTCCTGTGCCCCCAAAACCAGCTCTAGGAACCAAGTCTTTCACGCTTATTACCTAGCTGATCCTGTATTAACGTCTGCATGTGAATGTAACGTAAGGAAGGGAAACCCAGGAGACGCCCCCCACACACCTTGCCGGGCTAGTTACATGCAGGATGCCCAGATTTGGCCCCTGGCACTGAATGGGGCCCCGAGCCAGAGACACCCACGCATTGCCAGGTGTGCATCTCCCCAAAACACCACCCCAGCCGCACCCCACCGAAAACAAAGACCAGTCTGTTAACTGCCACTGGGTGCCAGAAGCAGGAGCCGAGCACTTACAGTGATTTCTCACCTAACATCCAAGACAGGGGGCTCAGAAGCCGCCTTGAAGCCAAACCACATCAAATGAACCCAGCCAGACGCCGGCTTATGGTCATGAGCCAAGGTCAGGAGACACAACAACTTTTTTTCTTTTTTTCTTTTTGGTCATACCCGGTGATGCTCAGGGTTACTCCTGGCTCTGCACTAAGGAATTACTCCTGGCGGTGATTGGGGGACCCTATGGGATGCCGGGGATTGAACCCAGGCTGGTCACATGCAAGGCAAATGCCCTCCCTAGGGCCGAAGCAATAGTCCAGCGGGTAGGGGTGTTTGCCTTGCATGAGGCTGACCCGGGTTCAATCCCAGACATCCCATATTGTCCCCACACAGTGCCAGGAGTAATTCCTAAGCGCAGAGCCAGGAGTAACCCCCTGGGCATCGCTGGGTGTGACCCAAAAAAGAAAAAAAATGCCCCCTCCCTGCTATACTATCGCTCCAGCCCCCAACAATAAATTTTTGGTCATGCAACCACCGTCCCAGTTTCCTTGTTTGATTTTGGGCCACACCTCGCTGTAGCTTGGGGCTTATTCCAGCCTTTGCAGGAATAAGGGATCATTTTTGGCAGTGCTCACGGGGACCATTATGGGATGCCGGGTTCGAACCCAGGTCAGTTACGTGCCAGGCCAGCGCTGTGCTATCTCTGGCTCCCCATCACCTGCTTCTAAATGAAGCTCCCAACTTGTCTAAGAGGCAGCGGCTGTTTATACTCATTCCTCCATTAATTCATCTGCCAACTGGCTGGACTCACCCTGGACATCACCTGCCCTGGAGTGGGCACCACACACCCACACTTGTCCTGGCCGGGACCACCGAGATACCTCTTTGGGGGTGTGAGGAAGCCAGAGGTGCCTGGGAGAGTCCGAGTCAGCGAGACTGTGCCCGCCTCCGCATGGCTGGATCGACGCTTTGTGTGATTTTATTACTTTGGCTCTGGGACCATTATCTGGCAGTGCTCAGGACTGACTCCCTACTGTGCACTCAGGAATCAGTTCTGGAAGGGATGGGGGGAACCATATGGGATGCGGGAATTGAACCTGGATAGGGTGTGTAAAGCAAGCACCTCTCCGCCGGACTATCGCTCTGGCCCTGGCACTGACCGACCTTTTTTCCTTATTAGTCCATGATCTGAAGAACCAACACTGCGCTGGATGAAGCAGTGTAAAGGGCGGTGACGCCTCTGGTTTCTCATCAAAGCGAGCCCCCTGAACAGTCGCAGACACTGACTTTCAATACTTGCTGGCACGACAGCTGGCGCCACCGAGCTGAACTCCCACCCCACGGAACAAAGCGGTCATCGGTCACCGTGCCTACAGCCCCAGCTGCCGCAGCCTAATGCCGTGAGGGGTCCTTTTTCCTCCGGGGCATTGTGGCAAAGATCAGAAACCATCTGAAGGCAGCAATAATCTGGGACTTTGAGCGATGCTGACATCTCCACCTGGCCCTCTCCCCAGAGAGGCTGCGAGCCATTAATTATCCAATCCCGGGGGCTGGCGTGGGTCGTCACTGCCAAGAATTCTGGTTTCATCCACCCAGGAGCCCATGACGTCAGTGGGTCAGACAGGACCTTTCTCCCTGGCTGCAAACCACTTTCTAGAAGGCAGAACTACACACCCCGCTACTGTCCTGGCTTGCTCTCTGCTCTAGAGTAAACCTTCCAGGTACTCACGAAATGGCCTTGCTGTGCCTCCACCCCATTTTCTTCACCTTTATGGGTGAGAAAAAGCACTCACTCTCTTTGCCTTGCTTTTGCGTCACCCCCTGTCCCCCAAGCTGCCAGGGTTCTTGCTGGCCCAAGTCAGTCCTGGGACATCCCTATCCCTGTTTTACATCTCTCTAGCGCTGCCCTCACCACCAACAAGTTCGCTTCTCCTAAAGGGAGGAAGGGGTAAGAGACTGGAAAAATGAAGGAGCTTAGGACGCCCCTCTCACTGGCACTCAGGAGAGGTGTGCATGTGCCACGCAGAGCCCGCCCCACACTTCCGGTTCCGCTGCACAGCGCCCAGCTGATTTCGCCTCTCTCCCACACCTCCGGTTCTGTAGCCATGCGCCCTCCGGGTTGGAAACACAGTGAGCTCAGGACTTGGGATCCACATGGGGATGGAGAGCACCCAGAAACTCCAGCCACTCTTCCCTTCTTTGCGGGAACTCTCCTGGCTCTGGTCTTGCCTCAGGAGCTTCCCACTCTGCTTTTCAACCTTGGTGATCAGGGGACAGCCAGTTCCCTGTGGACAGCACTAATGGGTCTGGCTGTCTCAGGCTGGCCTTGGGGTGCCGAGCCTCGGGAGGCGCACAGGCCGGGGGGTGCTGGCGTCTTACCAGCACGGTGATCCCTTTGCTCCTTGCACAGCATGGCCACGGCTCCCAGGAGCACACTCACCAGCACCCAGCTTGTGCGATGTGTTCCCTCCTTGTTACCTGCCGGGAGAGCAACAGCGCCATCAACGCCACGCGGCGTTGGTGGTGCGTGCCCCAGAAAGTCTATGCACTGCCAGGCTAGGGTGGTATACGTGAGTCAGGGCCTAGGATTCTAAGCATACACATTCAAATCTAGGGATATATGTGAGATTCTGGGCGTGCGCCTTCAAGTCTATCACTATTACTCTCTTCCCGTTCATCATCTATTTGCTAGAGCGGGCACCAGCAATGTCTCCCTATGTCCTGTCTCATGCTAGTAGAGCCAAGGGCATCGGCTTGCGCCCTTAAAGTCTGGGACGTACATTAAAGTCGAGGTGTAGGAATGGAAGTTCTAGCACCTTAAATTCTAAGTGTGAACCTTTCTTTTCTTTCTTTCTTTCTTTTTTTTTTTTTTTTTTGCTTTTTTTGGGTCACACCCGGCAATGCTCAGGGGTTACCTCCTAGCTCTGCACTCAGGAATTACTCCTGGCAGTGCTTGGGGACCATATGGGATGCCAGGGATCGAACCCTGGGTCGGCATGGGCCGGCCGCGGGCAACGCCCCTACCCGCTGGGCTATCGCTCCAGCCCCATGTGGGTTTTATTTTGTACAGCTGATTTTTTTTTTTTTTCTACGCCTTCCTAAGCTTAACTGTGTCCAGCAGAGTGAAGCCCTGGTCATAACACACTCATAGGTGTGTCTGTTTTCATCTGGACCCTACGAAATAGTTGCGCATTTACTTATATCCCGTCATTCAGTGAGGACCGCAGCAGAGCCCCCCGGGCAGGACAGCCTCATGCCTGTAGGAGCAGGGATGGACATTTTCCCCGGTGGTTTGTGCCTTCTTCCGTGCTATCGCAAATGTTCCACCCAAACCAGCACTTTCTCCAACAGATGCCCAGTCCGGGACTATTACTGTTATAGTACAGTGGGGAGGGTGTTTGCCTTGCACCCCTGCCGAACCCGGGTTCGATCCCCAGCATTCCATATGGTCTCCTGAACACCGCCAGGAGTAACTCCTGAGTGCAGAGCCACCCCTGAGCATTACCTGGTGTGGCAAAAAAAAAAAAAAAAAAAATGATAACACTGTTCTCTATTTAGACTTAATTTTTAAAAGTATTTGACTTGATTTTTATTTTGGGATCGGAGCATAAATTCAAAGGAAGATCCAACATTAGCTACAGAGAAACTTGAAGTCTCTGGAAAGCATTCAGAACAGAGTGGATTTAAAGATTTTTATCAAGGAACAAAATGTTGAGTCCTCTGAAATTAATGACTTAGATTATAAGAGCATCCAGGGAATACATTTTTTTTATTGTCTCACTGGCTTTCTGTATAGCTCAGATGTCTCTATTAAAAAGCTCTCGACAATTTTTAAATGCCTGGGCTTATTAACAAATAATTCTGTGCTCACCTGTGGAATCCTGACATTTTCAGAAAATGGGGGAAAAATTCTACTCACATAACCTTTCTGTCTGCCTTCTTTTGAAGTGCCTAGATTGAATTATTTCCAGCTAGATCTTTGGCAGCAGATTTTTTTTCCATAAAAGGAACTGCCTTTCCTTTGGAAAACACACATTTTCTTAGCAAAGGTCAGGGTAAGGGGCTGGCCCGATCGTCTGGTGTGTGTGTGTGCTGGCCCGATCGTCTGGTGTGTGTGTGCTGGCCCGATCGTCTGGGTGTGTGTGTGCTGGCCTGCAGGTCGTCTGGTGTGTGTGTGCTGGCCCGATCGTCTGGTGTGTGTGTGCTGGCCTGCAGGGTGTGTGGACTTGGGCCTTGGCATCTCCTGGTCACCCCCAGCCATGAGCGGGAGCAGCTCCTCAGCATTGCTGAAAGTGGCCCCAAACATCAAAGAACAAAAGGGGGTGGATGGGGGAGAAACAGCGAATAACTGAAATTTGTGATGTACGGGTTATTATTCTCCATGCGCCCATCAACAAAAACAAATCAGTACTCTGGTGATAAATCATTAACGACACTTACTTCCATCCTGAAGTTTCTATTTAGGATTGGAAGCAGTTTCTCCCACCGTGACTCTGTTAAGAGTAACTGAAACGAGTTCTTTAATAAATAAGTCCCTTCAGCTCCTCGTCTCGTGGGGCTCAGGATTGAGAAGAGAAAGAGAATTAACCTCCCAGGAGGAGCGAGTCCGCTCCCGGTGTCATGAAGCAGCTCTCAGGCGCGTGCTCTGTGCTGCCCTTGTGCAGTCCCTGGGGCAGCTGAGATCACACCGGCTAAGGCCCCTGCTGGGCATGTCCCGGCCTGGCACCACCTTCCTCAGCATAGCTGTCTGCAGCCTGCACGGCCCCCAAGCACAGCCAGGCGGTCCCAGGTCACCCCTGGCACTGCAGGGATCTCTGAGCACCCGTTCTCCATGTTCTCTGCTGGTTCTGTTGGCTGAGAATCCCTGGGAGGGCCCCAGTCTGCTGAACATTGCATAGCAACCCTGTTAAAAAAAAAATCCTAATTTTTGGGGCCGGAGCGATAGCCCAGCGAGTAGGGCATTTGCCTTGCAGGCAGCTGGGCCGGTGCCGGCCGGTTCGATCCCCGGCATCCCATATGGTCCCCTAAGCACTGCCGAGTAATTCCTGAGTGCAGAGCCAGGAGAAACCCCTGAGCGTCGCCGGGTGTGACCCAAAAACAAAAAAACAAAAATCGAATTTTTTTAAAAAACTTTATTTATTATTGAATCACTGCAAGATACACAGTTACAAAGTTGTTCATGATTGTGTTTCATTCACAAAACCCTAAATTCTTAGCTTCTTTTTTTTTTTTTTTTGCTTTTTGCGGTCACACCCCCGCAATGCTCAGGGGTTTCTCCTGGCTCTGCACTCAGGAATTACTCCTGGCAGTGCTCAGGGGACCATATGGGATGCTGGGATCGAACCCAGGCCGGCATGGGCTGGCCGCGCAAGGCAAACGCCCCTACCCGCTGGGCTATCACTCCAGTCCCTTAACAGTCATTTTTAAAAAAGGAAAACTATTAGGTTGTTTTTCTGTTGGAGATTTTGTTTGTTTCTGGACACATCCAGGCTTGTTCGTGGCTTCCTCCTGGCTCAGTGCTCAGGTGAGACTCAGGAGACCCTGTGTGTGCCAGGGCTCGAACCCGAGTCAGCCTATGCGGCTTACCCCCCTCACCCCTGAGCGACGGTGCACGTCGCTCTCCAGTCCCAGAACAAGATCTTAGTCATCAGCTGTTTCACGGGCTTTGCTGCTTCCGCTTCTCAGTTTGGGGGCCAGAGCTAATGTGTTCGTGGTGCTGCGCCTGCCTCTCTGTGCTTGGGGGCACTCGGGGCCCAGGGCTCAAACCTTCAAACCCCTTGCTACGGAACATGAAGAGCTAACACCATTGTAACAATATTATTTCAGCTATAATAAAAATTAGTTTCAAAAGGCTCTCGGAGCCGGAGACATAGTACAGGGTTAAGACACTTTGCCTTGCTCACACCCAGACCCGCTCTGCGGCCCTCAGCCCCATCAGGAGTAATCCCTGAGCACCTCTGGGTGTGGCCCAAACTCCGTCCCCCAAGAACCCCTCAGATGATAGGGGCCAGAGAAGGTAAACTGAAGACTCACAGCTTGGAAAGGAAGGGCTCGGCCTTTGTTGTGTATTGCCCGCATAATACACAAAGCACGCTTCTGGATGGAAGCCCCAGTGCCCCCAAGGTGCGCGGTGCCGGTGTGCAGCCAGTGCGAGCACTGCCACAACAACCGCAACCCCCGGGCCACAAGCGCAAGCTCAGCCACCCAAAGAGCATGACGCCCCACGAGCAAAAGTGCCCGAGCATGTGAGCACCAGAGCTCAAGGCCCAGCCAAGCGCCCACAGGAACAGCCTCCCCGCACCATCACAACAACCAGAGGGAAGGGGGTGTCCCACTGCAGGAGAAAAAGATCACAGGTACAGAGGTGTGGACATCACTTAGACCTATGGCCACTGGTCATGGTGCGTACAGACGCCGGATCACGATGCCGCCGTGGGCTGCCACAAGACTGATAGGACTGCTAAGATGTTTGTGCCAGAGGTGACTCAGTTCAGGGCTGCGGGACACTGTGAAGGGCTGGAGCATGTGCCTGGCGCATGGAAGCCCTGTGACCCGGCATGGTGGCCCCAGCAACACTCAGAAACTAAAGGAAGGGGCCGGAACGACAGCAAAGCAGGGAGGGCGTTTGCCTCCCAAGCAGCCAACCCGGATTCAATCCTCGGCATCCCATATGGCCCCCAAGCACCGCCAGGAGTAAGTCCTGAGGGCAGAGCCAGGGGGCACTCCGGTGGAGACAGGCTGTGAGCTGGGTCAGAACAGAGCCGGAAACAGTCCCCCGGAATGTCGGGAATTACCGCCCTCACCCGCGCTCTGTGCTCCCGCCTGCACAAAGTCCTGCTCACCGAGGGTGAGTGGGGAGCTGGTAGCAGCCAAGGACTGTCCATCCTCGGCCAGCCGGGAGCTACCCCGGAATGTGCGACGAGGAAGGGGGCCCAGCAGGTGCCCTGGAAAGGACTGCGGGAGGGAGAGGAGAGGGGAAAGGAGGCCAGGGACCCTCCTGCCTTCCCCAGCGTCACATCCCGCTCCTGGTCCTCCCGCAGCACACAGCAGTGACCTGGGCGGAGCCCGAGTAGCATGGGGGTGGGGGCGCCCGGCTCTCTCCACTCACCACAAGGAAGAGGGACAGTGAAGGGCCACCTTGAGGTGGGGCCCCATGGCCTGCCCTAAGGCCAGCACTAAGGAAGCCCTGGCTGACTTGGCCCTCTCTCGCTGAGCTCAACACAGCAGGGAGAGAAGGAACAAAAGAGAGGGAGGGGCCGGCCCGGATGCGGCTCCAACCCCAGAAAAGTGACTTCCTGGTCTCGGGAATCGAGGGCAGGGCGGAGGAGCCAGGTCCCGGCCAAGAATATCTCCCAGGGCCGGGCGCAGAGGGCATGGCCGCTGGCTCGCTCTCCTGAAGATGAAACAAGGTGCGGAGCTCTGTGTAGTTGTGACCTTGGCGCTTCCTCAAGAGGCTGCAGAACAGGAAAGCCGGCAGGGAAGGCGAGGAAGACCAGAGGTCGCCAACACGAAGCTTCTCCAGAGGGTTCCAGAACAATCCACCAGCCCCCAACAGCTCTGAGCAGATGTAACTAAATGTAATGATTCTTTCTCCCTCTCCCCCTTCTCTGCCTTCCTCCTCTCTCGCTCTCTCTCCCCCCTCATCCCTCCCTCCCCCTCTCTCTCCCTCCCTCTCTCCCCCCTCCCCATCTCTCTCTCTCCCCCTCTCTCCCCTCTCTCTCTCTCCCTCTCTCCCTCCCTCCCTCTCTCCCTCCCCTCTCTCTGTACAGGGCTGGGGTGGCGACTGAGCACAGGCCCTCAACATGCCAGGTTTGTGCACTCCGGCAGAGCTGGCTGACTCCTGGTTCTGGACTCAGGGATCGCTTCTGGGGAGCTCGGGAGACCCTATGGGGTGCTGGGGAACCAACCCAGGTTGGCCGCATGCAGGGCAAGTGCCCTCCGGCATCAGGACGGAGAGAGGCTCATTCTTGCATTCGGGCGTACCAACTCCTGAGGTGACAGCAGCCAGGGTTAGGCCGATGAGCAGGTTAGCGCCCTTAGCACATGGCCAGGACAGATCATTTCCCGTCTCCAAACACGGAGGGCAAACATACTCACTTTCTCTGAAAGCTTTGCAGTAGCCGAGGAAGGACAGGAGGAAGAAGAGGGCGCCCAGGAGGTCCGCTCTCGCCCACCACACGGCCACCTTCAGAGAGGGGAGAGAAAAAAACACCCATGATGCAGACGCATGTCAGCAAACCCTAAAACCGGGGCCCCTCTCAGTGGGGAGGTGGCGCTCAGGAAGCCGGGTGGGGAGTCTCGCCCAGCGATTCTTGGGTCCACCTACACCGCACTTGCAATGCCGTGGTCCTGCTTGGACCCTGTGGTGCTGGCCATCAGCCAGGCCATCCTGGGGGTCCCAGAAGCCTCTGGGGCTGTACCTGGCATTGCTGAGGACCGCGTGGTACTGGGGATCAAACTAGGGCCACCTACTGGGAAGGTAAGTGCCCTAACCCCTGCACCATCTCTTTGGCCCTAGGACACTTGAAAAATTCTTGAAAAGTAGAGAGCAAGGGCCAGGGAGATGGCACAGTGGGTAGGGCACTTGCCTTGCACATAGCTGACTAATGTTCGATCCCTGGCACCCTTCAGGGTACCCTAAGCCTACCAAGAATGATTCCCGAGCACAGGCCGGAATCAGCCCTGAGCACTGCCAGGTGTGTCCCTCTCCAATAAAGTAAGAGCAAACCTTCCAGCAGATTCTGACTCTAGGAAAATAATCCATGTAACCACACGAGTGCTTGTCTGGTCTTATAAATGATTTTTGGGGGCCAGGACGTACTTCCCAAGGGCTGGAATAGGACCTAGCACACGCTGGGCTCTGCCTGCCCCCAGTTCCTCAGGGCCCCTGAGCCCTGCCGAGTAGAAACCCAGACGTTCTATGCACCCCTCCAAGAAACCCAAGGAAACAGCTGCTTTGCAACTCAGGACTTGTGGGAAAACACAGGACTTGTGCTTCCCGCTGCCCAGAGAGCGGAAGCCTCCTCGGCGGGGACCCCACGCCAGCCCCTGCCCAGCACCAGGGTGTTCCTGAGTGGAGCTCTGAGGGAAACAACACATGCCCCAGGAGACTCACACACTCCGTGTGCACCGGGTGTGCGGCGAAGAGCAGCGCAGCCAGCAGGGAGGCGCGGGGGCCAGGTCGAGCCGGCGGCCCGGCTGGAGAACTGCAGCCCCCGAAGAGCACCGAGTACACGTCCAGGAGCAGCACCGACACGGCGCCGTGCAGGAGGATGTTGACCACGTGGAAGCTGGCGGGGTGGAAACCTCCCGAGAGGCAGTAGTTGATCCTGGGGAGGCAGTGGTTAGTGGGATGTTAGTCCCGGGAGGCAGTGGTTAGTCCCGGGGAGATGTGGTTAGTCTCGGGAGACAGTGGTTAGTCCGGGAGACGTGGTTAGTCCCTGGAGGCAGTGGTTAGTCTCGGGAGACAGTGGTTAGTCCCGGAGTCAGTGGTTAGTCCCTGGAGACAGTGGTTAGTCCCGGGAGACAGTGGTTAGGAATCCCGGGAGGCAGTGGTTAGTCCCGGGAGATGTGGTTAGTCCGGGGAGGCAGTGGTTAGTCCCGGGAGACAGTGGTTAGTCCGGGAGGCAGTGGTTAGTCCCGGGAGATGTGGTTAGTCCCGGGAGATGTGGTTAGTCCCGGGAGGCAGTGGTTAGTCCCAGGGGAGGCAGCGATTAGTCCCGGGAGGCAGCGGTTAGTCTCAGGGAGGCAGTGGTTAGTCTCAGGGAGACATGGTTAGTCCCCGGGAGGCAGTGGTTAGTCTCGGGAGGCAGTGGTTAGTCCCGGGAGGCAGTGGTTAGTCCTCGGAGAGGCAGTGGTTAGTCCCGGGAGGCAGTGGTTAGTCCCGGGGAGGCAGTGGTTAGTCCCGGGAGACAGTGGTTAGTCCGGGAGGCAGCGGTTAGTCTCGGAGAGGCAGTGGTTAGTCCGGGAGGCAGTGGCTAGTCCCGGGAGGCAGTGGTTAGTCCCGGGAGGCAGTGGTTAGTCCCGGGAGGCAGTGGTTAGTCCCGGGGAGGCAGCGTTCCCGGGAGGCAGCGGAGTCCGGG
The DNA here is from genome assembly GCA_021461705.1 of Cryptotis parvus. Classification (NCBI taxonomy): domain Eukaryota; kingdom Metazoa; phylum Chordata; class Mammalia; order Eulipotyphla; family Soricidae; genus Cryptotis; species Cryptotis parvus. The sequence continues at coordinate 88,866 of JAJIBD010024845.1, forward strand.
AGGTGGTTAGTCCCGGGAGGCAGTGGTCAGTCCCGGGAGTCAGTGGTTAGTCCCTGGAGGCAGTGGTTAGTCCCGGGAGGCAGTGGTCAGTCCCAGGAGTCAGTGGTTAGTCATGGGCTTGGCAGCTGTCCGTCCTGGGGTTGCTTGTCAGTCGCAGAGGGAGGAGGGTGCTCACTGCAGGCACAGCGGGGGAAGAAGCTTGGGGGACTGTCCAGAAAGTGCCCGCCGCAGTCAGTGGGGAGACAGCTGGGTAGGGAAGTGGACCCCAGACTGCAGAGGAGAGGGAGAGGAAAACGTGAGAGCAAAGCTGGGCACCGCCATCACCACCACCATCATTTTTCGGTCTGTGGGCCATGCCCGATGGTACTCGGGGCTCACTCCTGTCTCTGCACTCAGGAATTACTCCTGCTCAGCGGATCTAGGGATCGCACCTGAACTGCCGCATGCCAGGCCCGCGCCCTCCCTGCTATACACCCTCCAGCCCTCATAGTTTGTTTGGGGGTGGGGTAACACTTTGGTGGAGCTCAGGGACCACTCCTGGAGGGACTTGGGGGATCCCATGGGGTGCTGGGTACTAAATGGGCTAGACAGAGCAGGGCAAGAGCCCCAACTTCTGCACTGACTTCAGCCCAATTCTTTATTTTGGGGGGCAAGAGAGTGACACTCCCCCCCATAATCACAGCTGCTCCCAGCACACTGACTCAGAATATCCTTGATGTGAATCCAGGAGGCTCAGGGCTGCCCCATGCCCAGGTGCCCACCCCGCGTGGTGCCACCTGCACTTTCTTTCCAGCTGGGGTCAGTACAGCTAGGAAGATGCCTAGTGAGCGCCCCCTTTTCCGGTGAGCAGCTCAAGCAGGTTCCCAGGGACACCCTCTTGCCTCGGGTGGGAGCTGGTGCCCTCCCCACTCTGCCTGGCCCGCGCCCCTCACCTGAAGGTCAGCACGGTGGCGGCGGTAGGACTTGTGGCTGGCATTGCTGCTCAGGCGGCTACCCCAGAAGTCATGGTACCAGAGGTCTCTGAGAGGGGTCTCTGCCCGGAGGTCCCGGGGAAGGAACACGGGACATCTGGGCTCAGGGTGCGGGGCCGCCTCACAGGGGAGCAGAACGGGCCGCCAGGGGCCGCCTCACAGGGGCAGCAGAGACGGGGCGCCCGGAGGAGCCCGAGCCCGCCCCAAAGGGGGCACTCAGCCGTAGGGGAAGCCCCGAAAAGCTACTGCCTGCTGCTAGACCCATCAAACCTGAGACGCAGGCAGTGGAAACATAGAGAGGGTATAATGGTAAGCCCCAGGAATGGCCAAACAGCCGGGTGCCACAATAGCCTGTTTTGAAGTTGAGTCTTCCCCTGGAAATATGGCAAACGTCAGCGAAGGGGGTGCTTGTGAGAACGGTCCCTTCCCTCTGAATGTAGGCTATAAAAGCTTCTTGACAGCAGCTCCCCTCGCGGTGATTCGGGGTGGGGGGGAACCCATCCTGCTGGTTTCCAATGCAACCATTTCTGTGACAGACAGACAGACAGACAGACATGCTCCAGGTGAGTGTCTCTCTGAAGAGCTCCCGAAGTGTGTGGTTTCGCCCTCCGCAGACCACCCTCGCTGTCACCCCTGTGTATGGGAGAAGCGTGTCCTTGGTAAGTGCACAGCGTCCCTCAGCCTTGGACGTCCTCCTCCTGTTAGCCACCTCCACCTTCTCGTCCCCAAAACAAACCTCCTCGGCGGCAAATGTCGGGGCTGGCCTCTCCCAGCCTCTTCTCTGACGTTTCTCCTTCCTCCTGTACCTTCTTCTCCATGCATGCCCCGTCCTGGGCTTGGCACTGCCCACCCAGATCCAGCCTCACACTCGAGGGCCTTGGCCGGGCTGGGACGCGTGCCAAGCAGCTACCTGCGGGCACCATCAGCTCCCGGCCCTGGCCACCCACAGCCGGGCTCCTGCCCCCTCCAGTCTTCACGCGCAGGACACAAAGACATCCAACGTCTGCCGGCAGTTTTGAGCCTCGCCACTGCCAGGAGGCCCTTCTGGGCTGTGGTTTCGTGAGGGGGAGTCCCCGGCTGAGGTTTCTGCATGCATACTGAAGGGTCTAATGTTTGCTGAGTTTGCTGCATGCACACAGAAGGGGCCTAATGCTTGCTGAGTTTGCCACGTGCACACAGAAGGGGCCTAATGCTTGCTGAGTTTGTCGCGCATACTAAAGGGGCCTAAATGCTTGCTGAGTTTGCCGCGTGCATACTAAAGGGGCCTAATGCTTGCTGAGTTTGCCGTGTGCATACTAAAGGGGCCTACTGCTTGCTGAGTTTGCCGCATGCACACTGGAGGGGACTAATGCTTGCTGAGTTTGCCACGTGCACACTGGAGGGGCCTAAATGCTTGCTGAGTTTGCCACGTGCACACAGAAGGGGCCTAATGCTTGCTGAGTTTGCCGCGTGCATACTAAAGGGGCCTAATGCTTGCTGAGTTTGCCACGTGCACACAGAAGGGGCCTAATGCTTGCTGAGTTTGCCACGTGCACACAGAAGGGGCCTAATGCTTGCTGAGTTTGCAGCGTGCATACTAAAGGGGCCTACTGCTTGCTGAGTTTCCCGCATGCACACTGGAGGGCCTAATGCTTGCTGAGTTTGCCACGTGCACACTGGAGGGCCTAAATGCTTGCTGAGTTTGCAGCGTGCACACAGAAGGGGCCTAATGCTTGCTGAGTTTGCCGCATGCATACTAAAGGGGCCTAATGCTTGCTGAGTTTGCCGCATGCACACTGGAGGGGCCTAATGCATGCTGAGTTTGCCGCGTGCATACTAAAGGGGCGTAATGCTTGCTGAGCTTGCTGCGTGCACACTGGAGGGGCCTAATGCTTGCTGAGTTTGCGCGCACGCTGGAGGGCCTAATGCTTGCTGAGTTTGCCGCCGTACATACTAAAGGAGCCTAATGCTTGCTGAGTTTGCTGTGTGTACACAGAAGGGGCCTAATGCTTGCTGAGTTTGCCACATGCATACTAAAGGGGCCTAATGCTTGCTGAGTTTGCCTTGTGCACACAGAAGGGCCTAATGCTTGCTGAGTTGCCACATGCATACTAAGGGGCCTAAGCTTGCGAGTTTGCAGCGTCACCGAAGGGGCTAATGCTTCGAGTTCCGCAGCACCAAGGCCTAACTTGAGTTTGCCGCGGCACACAAAGGGCCTAATGCTTCTGGTTTACCACGGCATACTAGGGGCTATGCTTTGAGTTTGCCGCGCACCTGGAGGCCTAATGCATGCTGAGTTTGCCGCGAGCATACTAAGGGGCGTAAGCTGCTAGCTCGCGTGCACACTGAGGACCTAAGCTGCTGAGCTTCGCGCGCACACTGAGGGCCAATCTGAGTTTGCCGCACGCTGGGGCCTAGCTGAGTTTGCGCGTGCATACTAAAGGAGTCTAATGATTGCTGAGTTTGCTGTGTATACACAGAAGGGCCTAATGCTTGCTGAGTTTGCGGTGCATACTAAAGGGACCAATGCTTGCTGAGTTTGCCTCGTGCACACAGGGGCTAATGTTTGCTGAGTTTCGCTGCATACTGAGGGTCTAATGCTTGCTGAGTTTGTCGCGTGCACATTGGAGAGCCCTATGCTTCTGAGTTTGCCGCATGCAACAAAGGGCCTAATGCTTGCTGAGTTCCCACGCACCGGGGGCCCCCGCTACTAGGGCCTAAGCTTGCTGAGTTTGCAGCGTGCACACAGAAGGGGCCTAATGCTTGCTGAGTTTGCTGCGTGCACACTGGAGGGGCCTAATGCTTGCTGAGTTTGCCGCATGCACAGTGAAGGGGCCTAATGCTTGCTGAGTTTGCTGCGTGCATACTGAAGGGGCCTAATGCTTTCTGAGTGAGCAAGGCACTGCTAACTCTCCTTTTGCCACTGTCCAGTGCATTTACCCAAACCACAGCAGGTACAACACTGGGATGGAGAGACACAAAGTCCACGCATGGGGCCTCACCAAGCTCTGGGGTCCACTGTGCAGCAGAGGCCAGTGACCAGCTGCTCCCCGAGGCCTGCGGACAGGCTAGACACCACCCCAAAGCTGCTGAGACAATTGCTTTCTTCTCTTTGGGTCACACCCGGAGGTGCCCAGGGCTCACTCCCTGGCGCTCGGGGGACCATATGGGATGCCCGGGGATCAAACTGGGGTTGGCCACGCGCAAGGCAAAGTGCCCTCCCGCTGTGCTATCGCTCCGGCCCGAGAGCAACTTTCAGCGTGGGGGTGTGTGGGGAGGGAGGATCAGCTTCTGAGGCTTGCCAGGGCCCCAAGAGTCAGTGAAGTGTTTGTGATGGTCACGTGGCCTCTACCTTGCTCTCCCCCCCCCCCTTCTCCAATCCCCAGGAAGCTGGTTCTGGATGAACCTCGAACTTCATTTCCTTGCAAAGGGAGGGGCGGAGGCACTTGCCCTCAGTGGGAGCAGAAAACAAACACGAGGACAGCGGAGTCCTCAATATTTGATTACGGAGCCCTCAATATTTGATTAGGGGTTGTCGGTACACAGCGGGCGCTCTGGGCAGCAAGAGCCGCTCCCTCTCCCAGTGATTCCGGGAGGAAAAGACAAAACAAACCATCCTGCTGGGTCTAAGTCTCCAACACAACCATTTCTGAGAGACAGACAGACAGACAGAGAGGCACAGAGAGAGAGAGGGAGAAAGAGACAGAGAGAAACAGAGAAAGATAGACAGGAGACAGAGAGAGGGAGACAGAGAGAGACAGACAGACAGACAGACAGAGGAGACAGAGAGAGAGAGAAAGAGATACAGACAGACAGACAGGCACAGAGAGGCACAGAGAGAGAGAGGGGAGAAAGAGACAGAGAGAAAAAGAGAGAGATAGGCAGAAGTCAGAGAGAGGGGAGACAGAGAGACAGACAGACTGACAGGAGACAGAGAGAGAGAAAGAGATACAGACAGACAGACAGACAGGCACAGAGAGGCACAGAGAGAGAAGGAGAAAGAGACAGAGAGAAAAAAGAGAGAGATAGGCAGAAGACAGAGAGAGGGAGACAGAGAGAGACAGACAGACAGACAGACAGGAGACAGAGAGAGAGAAAGAGATACAGACAGACAGACAGATAGGCACAGAGAGGCACAGAGAAAGAGGGAGAAAGAGATAGAGAGAAAAAAGAGAGAGATAGGCAGAAGACAGAGAGAAGGGAGACAGAGAGAGACAGACAGAGGAGACAGAGAGAGAGAGAGAGAGAGAAAGAGACAGACAGACAGAGACAGAGAGACACAGAGAGAGGGAGAGAGAGAGAGAGGGAGAAGAGAGAGAAACAGATAGATAGGGGAGACAGAGAGAGAAAAGAGACAGCCAGAGACAGAGAGACAGAGAGGGAGAAAGAGACAGAGAGAGAGAGACAGACAGAGAGACAGACAGACACAGAGAGAGGAGAGACAGACAGAGACAGAGACACAAGAGAGAGAGAAAGAAACACAGAGAGGGAGAAAGAGAAACAGAGAGGGAGAGAGAGAGAGAGAGAGAGGGAGAGGGGGGGCACCTGCAACCCTGCACTTAAGAAGCAGCCGGAAAACTGTCCCAGACAGCAGAGAAAGGCAGCGGCCGCCTGTTCCCAGGGCCGCGGGCGGCGGCCAGGCTGAGGAGCTTTTCATTCCGGCCCTGCACAAAGGCCCGGAGTGTGCCCTGAGTCAGCCGCATCTGTCTGGCAGGGGTGAGGACAGCAGCCCCCTCCCTGCCCACAGGGCTCCCCCAGCCCTGCCTGATGTACCAAAGTCCTCGACGGCGGGGGAAGACAGCACACAGGTGGCAGGGCGCCGCCCGGCCTGTGCCAGCCACAGTTTGAGCATGGCACCATATGGTGCCCTGAGCACTGTGGGGTGACCCTGGAGGCCCCCCCAAAGCACTGCCAGGAAGGCTCCTGGTGGCCCCGTGTTCTTGGGTCTCGGCACTAACTGCTGGCCAACTGCCAAGGTGTTTTTTTTTTTATTTTTTTGGTCACACCCGGCAATGCTCAGGAATTACTCCTGGTGGTGCTCGAGGGACCATATGGGATGCCAGGGATCGAACCCGGGCTGGCACAGGCTGGCTGCGTGCAAGGCAACGCCCTACCCGGCTGGGCTATCGCTCCAGCCCCTCCCAATTGCCAAGTGTTGCCAGAAGTGACCAACCCTTCCCAGGTCACTGCATGGGAGGCTCCCCTCTCCCCACAATCTGTTTGTTTTCGGGTCACACCCAGCGATGCTCAGGGCTTACACCTGCCTCTGCACTCAGGGATCACTCCTGGCAGTGCTCGGGGAGTCCAGGGGTGCCAGGATGAAACACAGGTTGGCTGCCTGCCAGGCAATCACACTACCACTGTGCTCCTCGCCTCCCGCCCAGGAGCCCTTGATGGACGTTCTGAGCAGACGCTTTATACGTCTTCCGTTTTCTTTCTTCTTTTATTTATTTATTCATTCATTCATTCATTCATCATTCATCTATTTATTTATTTATTTTTTTGCTTTCTTGGGTCACACCCACAGATGCTCAGGGGTTACTCCTGGCTCTGCACTGAGGAATTACTCCTGGCAGTGCTCATGGGACCCTAGGGAATGCCAGAGATGGAACCCAGCTTGGCCACATGTAAGGCAAACGCCCTCCCCGCTGTGCTGTTGCTCGGCCCCAGCATTTCTCTAGAGTGGAAATGCTCAACAAGATAGAGACCAGATTGCGAGGCCAGAGAGGGGCACGGCAGGCAGGGCACCTGCCTTACAGGCAGATGATGACTCGCGTCAACCCCCAGCACCTCCCTGCGGGGTCCTGAGCCCCAAGACAAGCGATCCCTGAGCGCAGAATCAGGAGGAAGCCCTGAGCAAGGCAGGTGTGGCCCCAAAGGAACAAGCAGAAAGAGTGAAGTTGGAAAATAAAAGAGGGCGCCAGGCATGGAGCTCACTGCCAGAGGCCCCGGGTTCAACAAATGAAAGTAGAGAACACGCCCATGTTGGCTCCTCCCTCCCTCGCCCGGTGAACCAAACACAGAAAATAAAATAAGGTCCTGTCGCAGCAAGCCCGTTGACAAAGCGGTGCTGGGGCTCCTGCCCATCACTGTCCTGTCACAGCTACACACTCAGGTCTTTTCTTTAAGGCTGGGAGATAGCGTTTGGCAGCTGAACCTGATGGTGACGAGGGATGAGCCAGCAGCAGAGAGCAAACATCGGCCTTGCTAGAGCTGGTGCCTAATGCAGACCATCCACTGTGTCACAACTAAGGTACCTGCAGCCACCGGTGTCTGATGCGACACCCCCGTCTCCACCCACCATCTCCTCCAGCACACATGGGCACACACAGGCTCGTATGCACACACAGACACACATAGGCTCACATGCACACACAGGCACACACAGGTTCGCATGCACACACACACTCAGATGCACACACAAGCTCGCATGCAGCTTTGCTCACAGTCTGTCCCAAGGGGAGGTTTCTTTCCTCCAGCTTTCAGCAGGAAAATCACCGTTCCTTTGGGAGAAGGGGACTCCAGCATGTTTAAGAACAACAGTGTAACAGTGTTACAGAGAGTCGCTACTCTTGCATTTGAGCGATCAGCCGGGCTATACCGAAGCTGTCTCAGAAGACTGGCTGGAGCTATAGCACAGTGGGAAGGGGTTTGCCTTACATGCAGCCAACCCGGTTTGATCCCCAGCAACCCATATGGTCCCTGGAGTACTGCCAGGAGTAATTCCAGAGTACAGAACCAGGAGCAATCCCTGAGCATTGCTGGTGTGACCCAAAATGCCAAAAAGCCATCAGATTGCATCTGACCAATGAGACTATGTATGTGTCTTTATGCAAATGACAGGATGTAGGAACCAACTGGACTGGGTATGCAAATAAGGGTTGATAAGAGGACCAATCAGAGGACCCGGAGAGTAGAGCAGGTTCCATCCCCAGCATCCCATATGGTCCCTTGAGAGCCAGTAGTAATCCCAGAGCATTGCCTGGTGTGATGCCCCCTGCCCTCCCCAAAAAAAGAAGATTGGCCGATTGGCTGCTGCAACTTTCTCCCTTGGGCCTGCCCAGACTCTCTTTAGTCCTTTTCCTCCTTCTTCCAGCCCTGAGGAGAATGAGGTCCTTCCCTCTCCACAGACCTTCCCTTCTTACTCTCTAGTTAGGGCCACAAGAGAGAATTTCCCTGCAACTGCACCAGGGAGGAAAACAGGGCAGGGGTCCTACCCATTCAGCCGGTGCTGGGTAGCGGAGGGGGGCAGGAGGTAGTGGGGCCTTCAGGGGGCGGGGGTTGGCACCCGCCAGCAGCCTCACTAGAGGACAAAGCCGGTCAGCTCGCTGTCTGCTGCAGCCGGGCAGGCCAGTGGGCCTGTCCATCACCCCAGAAAATGAGCGATCGTGTGCATCACTGCAGCAAAGACGGGCAGACCCATGCATCGTTCACTGCAGCAAACACGGGCAGACCCGTGCATCATTCACTGCAGCAAAGACGGGCAGACCGTGCATCGCTTCACTGCAGCAAACACGGACAGACCCGTGCATCATTCACTGCAGCAAACACGGGCAGACCCATGCATCGCTTCACTGCAGCAAACATGGATAGACCCGTGCATCATTCACTGCAGTAAACTCTGGCCAACTCACACATCGTTCACTGCAGCAAACATGGGTAGACTTCGTGCATCGTTCACTGCAGCAAACACGGGCAGACCTGTGCATCATTCACTGCAGCAAACACGGGCACATCTGTGCATCGTTCACTGCATCAAACACGACGGACCGGAGCATCATTCACTGCAGTAAACACTGGCCAACTCACACATCGTTCACTGCAGCAAACATGGGAAGACCTGTGCATCGCTTCACTGTAGCAAACACGAGTGGACCAAAGCATCACTCACTACTGCAGACACTGATTAACTCACACATGGTTCACTGCAGCTGGTCTCCTGCCCTCTGCATGGCAGACCGTGCATCGTTTACTGCAGCAAACACGGACAGACCTGCGCATCGCTCACTGCAGCAAACACGGGCAGACCTGTGCATTGTTCACTGCAGCAAAAACAGGCAGACCTGTGCATCGCTCACTGCATCAAACACGAGCGGACCAGAGCATCATTCACTACAGTAAACACTGGTCAACTCACACATCGCTCACTGCAGCAAACAGGTGCATCGCTCACTGCAGCAAACACGAGTGGACCAAAGCATCACTCACTACAGCAAACACTGGTCAACTCACACCTGGGAAGACCCGTGCATCGTTCACTGCAGCAAAACACGAGTGGACCAAAGCATCACTCACTACAGCAAACACTGGTCAACTCACACATGGTTCACTGCAGCTGGTCTCCTGCCCCCCTGCACGGCAGATCCGCACATCATTTACTGCAGCAAACACGAGTAGACTGGAGCATCACTCACTGCAGCCAACACTGGCCAACTCACACATCGCTTACTACAGCAAACACGAGCAGACCTGAGCATTGCTTGCTGCAGCAAACACAGGCAGACCTGAGCATTGCTCACTGCAGTAACTGTGTGCAAGCAAGACCCAGTCCATGACTGCAGCAAGCCCGTGCACTTTTACAAACCTTTCCTAAGTTCTCACCTATAGGTCTGGAAATATCTCACCGACACTGAAATTGCTCATTTGCCACACACGTGAGACGCTTGCCACGCCAACCAACACAGTGTCCCTCTGACTGAGAGGGGCACAGCCGGGACCTTGCTGCAGGGGCGTGAGGGTCCGAGACCTCGCAGGAGCCCTAGAGCAGTGTTTTCTGACCTTCTCTCCAGATCTTGCTTTTCTGCTGTGCCCAGCCCCTCCCATCCCACCAACGATGGTCCCTTCATCATGCTGGCTTGCACCCACCTTGTTGTTCACGATCGCCTCAGAATCGCCGAAGACAAAGTCTCCGTCGTAGCTCGCGCAAAGCACAGGGAGGGCCACGCAGGCCACGAGGCCCCTGGCCCAGCAGGGGGTCAGCGCCCAGGGCGGGACAATATGCTCCAGCTCGGCGTCCAGTGTGCTCATTCTGACTGCTGCGGGCACCAGCCTCTCGCTCCAGCATTCTGCTGCTCAGAGACCTGCAGGCACGGACATGGGGCAACGATCACCATCACAGGCTGCCTGGACACTGCTCGAAAGGCCACAAAGAGCCGGGGGAGCCCTTTCTGCTGTTTATTGTTATTCATTTGCAAACATTATGCGTGGGGCCAGCGATAGTACAGTGGAGAAGGTGTTTGCCTTGCATGCAGCCGACCCAGGTTCGACCCCAGCATCCCATAGGGTGCCCTGAGCACCACCAGGAGTGATCCCTGAGGCAGAGCCAGGAGTAAGCCCTGAGCATGCCAGGTGTGACCCAAAAAGAAAAAAGAGAAAGAATCAAAGTAAAAATTTACCAGTCAGGTGGCTGCCCCCAAGCCCTGCTGGAGACAATCACCTCCTGGGCGTTTCCTGCCAGCTGGACAGGGGGTGTGGCCAGTCCCCATGGGTGCCAACGCTGCTCGGGCATTGTGCCCGGGAGCGCTGGAGCTGCAGCCGGCAGGGCACCCGGGGATCAGGTGGTGCCAGCGATGGAAGTGGGACGAGCCGTAAGCAAAGGTGGGGAGCCTCACGCCCACCCTCGCTCCTCTGATGCCAACAGCTGAGGAAGGGACCATCGCGCCCCTCTTCTCCATGTGGTTTGCAAACTCCGTGGGCACAAGAGTCATCGGGCTTCGGCTGTCCCCACCCCAGCTCCCTTTGATTAGAGATTTAACTCTAACGGGCCTGATGTTTACCACCCCACCAGGCAACGGCTTCAGGGCCCACCTGCTTGTGAACACAGTCACTAAACAGATCGAAAGTGAAAAAGATTAGGGGCCGGATCTTAGGACACGGCTGCTGGCTGGTTCCTGAGTGGCACCGGATGCCCTAGGCAGCAGGATGGAAGCCGGGAGGACCACCAAACAGAGGAAGGGGCGGTGGGCGGTGGGCAAGGCAGCGAGTCAGAGGAAGGAGAGGCCACGGCGGCCGGGCTGGTTCGGGGCAGAACTGACTCCAGGAACGGCTGCGCTGCATTGGGAGGAGCAGAAGAGCCGGAAGGCTGCCCAGGTGGGGACTCGCCCTCAGCACCTGCATTTCCCACTTTTCTTCCAAGCCTTTTCCCTTTCTATGGGGCTCTCAAAACAGTGCTCAGAGGGCCTGGGCCACTCCTGCTGTGTGGCCGGGACTGCCCGAGACTCCAGTCCCAAAGATGCCAGTGACTACCAGGCTGCTCTGAGGGGGGCCAAGGGTGTTGGGATGCACCTAAGGCCCTTTTGCATGCACACACGAGGCCTTTGGCGCCATCGCCCCAGGTCTGTTCTGTTTCTTGGGTCACACCCAGTGATGCTCAGGGGTTACACCTGGCGGTGCTTGGGGACCATATGGGATGCCGGGGATTGACCCAGGTCAGTCACGTGCAAGGCAAAAGCCCGCCCCCTCTACGATGGCTCTGGCCCCGCCTGATTATTGCCTTTTACTGTTTTTTCTTTTTCCTTCTGCTAAGTCAGAAAGATAAATGACCGGTCAAATGCACATCACAGTTGCTAACGCAAAGTGGCCAGGGAGGGCTTAGACACTGGTTCTCTGCCTCAGTGTAAGAACTGACTCCATTCAGGGGCTCAAAAGCTTGCAGTGGGCGGGAATGTGCCCTGAGGGCCAGAGACGGGGCCCAAGGCCCAGAGCACAGGATCCCGAGCACAGCAAGGAGCGAGCCCAAAGCACTGAGCTGGGGGTAGCGCCCGGCACCATTGTGTGGGCCCTGCACCCTCTGTCCAACCCCCAGCCCTGAGACGTTTACTGCCCTGCGCGGAAGAAGCAAACCCTGTCAGCACGAGGTACTGCAAATGGGCGCAGTGCTCCCTGCCTCAGGTGCAGATACCTGAGTGCTCCTCCCCACGCGCCACCGCGGGTCAACAGCAAAGTGAGTGTGGAAATAATGTGCCCTCCAGGGTCGCCTCTGTCCCACTTCCCTTCCTCACACAGACTCGTCCTCATCTGGGGCTGGATAAGACCCAGACACCAGGACTCTGGGAGCCCACAGGGCGCCTGAATCAATCTCAGCATGATCCATCTATTGATGGATTGCCTCCAGTTCTGCAGGTAAATCAGGGAACCTCCCCCCCAGCTTCTCCCCGCCGCCCCGCCGCGGACTGCCCCAACCTGGCTGACTCCTCTCCTTATCGCAGTTTCCCTCCCAGTCTCCAGGAAGCGCATTTTTCATTGGTACCCACAAATGGCCCTGGGGCTCAGAGCCGGGAGCTTTACCTGCAGAGGAGCAGGACCCAATACCCAAGTTTCAGAATCTAAGCTCCCGCCTGGGTGTGGGAGAAATGGTGTGTCCGGCTGGAGCTGCGACAAGCTGGGCCTGGTCCCCGCACACCCGCCAGGAACCCTCTGAGCACTGAGCCAGGAATAGTCCCCCTGTGTGGCCCTAAAAACATCATCATCAAAGCACCCTGCCAGAACCAGAGCACCAGGCCTGAGGGTGGAGGGACAGGGCGAAGATGAGGCAGAGGGGCCGGCTGGGCTCTCCTGAGACTGTCCCGGGGCACCAGCTCCGGTCACCTGTGTCAGCGCAGACACCGTGAGGTAACCGCATGCGCCTCTCGGCTCTGGCGCCTTTCTCGCTCTCTGGGCGTGCCCTGCAAGGCGTCCCAGCAGTCTCCACCCAGTGAGGATCAGCCTTGCTCCTCGCAGGATCCAGGCCGGCCTGGAGTCCGATGGCGGGACAGGTGGGATGGGCAGGGACAGCAGCCCGGGCAGGAAATGGCAGAGGCCCCGCTTCTTAGGCATGTTCCTCTCTCCAGGAAGGACCCCCATACACACACACACACACACTGGGAGTGGCGCTGGCTGGGGCACCAAAGGCACTTTCTCTGGGCTGGTCGGACCAGAGAGACGGCTCTTCTGCTCCCTCTCTGCCTCCAGCTTGGATGTCACTGTGCTGGGAGGGAACCAGCTCTCCCAGGAGTGAACTGGGGAACCAGTCAATTCTCCGTTTGCTCATTCTCCAGCGTCTGGCCCCAAGCCTCTATTAAAGGGGTTAAGACGAATGAGGGAAAAGCTCCAAGAGACCTCAGCAGTCCCCCCATGTGGTGAGGCCCTGGTCCAGGTGACAGCTGGGACTGCAGTCTGGGCCTCAAGGGGGGAACTGGGGGTGGCAGCCTCGTGGTTATTCCTGGGACAATGAGCAGCGCCGGCTACCACAGGGTCTTCTGCAAGCCTGGAGGTCCTGCTGGCCTCTGGCTGCCCGCCACCTCGCCACAGGCCAGATTCTGAGGTCACAGAGTCTCTCTGGATGGATTCAAGATAACGCCGGGTTCTGACCCAGAGCGGTGAGCCCACTCGGCTGGTGGCTCTCATGGGATCCTCAGGCCCCACGACCCTCCAGCTCCACTGGCCTGTGCCCAGGCGTCACTGAACAGAAATTGCTCCTGCCAGTCACTTCCTCGTCGTTTTTTTTTTTTTTTTTTTTATCCAGGCACACACGAGGATCACCACGCCTGCGCCCCACGTGCAACATGGCAAGTCCCCACGTTTCCAGAAAGTTTCCTGCTTGCTAGCTTGTAATCAACGGGCACTCGTGGGGCCCCAGGCACGCTGTCTCGGCCCCCAGAGTGCAGGTAGGGGCGCTCGGGGACTCGGCGGGGGGGCCAGGTTCGTGTCATTGTTGCTCCGGAAGTTCCCCATCACCCATCTGCCACGCGGGGAGCACGCATCGGGCGGGCTGGAGGCGACTCCCCCTGCTTTTGCGCGGCTTTCAGAGAACATGCACAATTCCACACGCCCCGGCGAGCTGGCAGCAAGTGAGGCTGGGGGGGCACCATCTGCCCGGCGTCCCCCCCAAACTCCAAAGCCCGCGCAGGCACTGGCGGCTCGGCGGCCCCCAGCCGCCGCCCTCCCGCCTCGCCCCCGCACCGCAGCCAGAGCCCGAGGGGCGGCACTCGCGGGAGCTGCGGGGCAGCCTTGCCTCGGACCCGGGACAGGAGGCCAAAAGCCCAGCGCGGTAGCTGGGGCCCCTGGGCCAGGTGGCCGCTGCGGGCCAGGGCGCGGCCCCGAGCGGTTAGGGCGTGCTGGCCGCGACCCCGGGGTGAGGCCACCCCTTCAGGCGATCCCCGGGGCGCCCCCTCCAACCGCGCCCTTTGTCCCGCGAGCTGCTGCTTCCAGTGGGGACCCCGGCGCCCCCGTGACCCCAACCCGCGAGAGCTGCACCCCGCTCTCGAGATTCCCTCCAGCAGCCGAGTGGCCGCAGGGTCGGACTCGGCCAGTGGGGATCGGGGTCGGGGGCTGGGGATCCCCAGCGCTCGCTCCGCGGCGCTCGGCCCCTGCAGGGGCCGCCCCGCGCGTTACCTGCAAGGAGCCCGAGCGGCGGCCGCATCTCCCTCCCGGGCGCGGAAACTCCGGCGGCTCCAGGCGGCCGCCCCGAGCAGGGCAGGGGGAGGGGCCGCCCGCGCCCCGCCCCGCCCCCGCCGCGCCCTCCCCTCCCGCGCCGCGCGCCGCGCGCACCGCCCGCAGCTCCCCACGCGCGCACGGGGGCTCGCTCGCACGCTCCGCCTCGCCACGCCCCCTCCTCGCTGCCATTGGTCTCTGCGGCCGTCACTCTCCCGCGGCCGTCGCTCCCTCTCCGGCTCATTGGCGAATGCGCTGTGACGTCACCCAGAGGGGCATGTCGGCGACGCAGGCGGGCCCGAGCCAGTGGGAGTCGGCGGGAGCGGAGGAAGCGGAGTCGCCGCGCGCCACCGGGCGGGGCCGGGGCGGGAAGGGGCGGCCCGAGCCCGGGTCCCGGGAGGCGGGAGCGGAAGCCGGTGCTGCGCTGGCCGCCCTCGTAGGTCCCTCCCGGGGTCGGAAGGCGGCGACCCTGGTTGCAGCCCGGGCTTGCTTCTCCTGCACTCCGGGGTGTTGCATGCGGCCCCCGCGGCGTCCCCGCCGGGGCAAGATCTAAGCCACCCTGGGCTCGGCTTCTCTGTGTCTGGGAGGAGCTGTCTTAAAAAAAAACGTGTATCTCGCCTTTATGGCTCCCCGGACTGCCCTCCTGCGCCCCCGCCGCCGCTTCTTTACGGTTCTCATTGCCGGTTCTCCGAAGGACCCGGTGGGGACCCTTCACCCGCCCGAGCCGCTTTGACCTCACCACCCTCACCCCCGCGCGGGACCTCCAGCCTCAGATCCCTTTGCTCGGCCACCTCCAAATCGACAAACCTAAGCGCAGGGGGTCTTGCCCAGCGCCTTCCCCGCCTCACCCCCAAGTCTCGTGACACCAGCTTCTGCTGACTGCGAGTAAAAAGCATCTATTCTCTCCTCTGCTTCTTACCTCCCTGCACCCACCCGCCTCCCGTGCTCGCGCTGCATTTGCAAGTTGCCTGCTGACACCCGTTTCTTGGTTTTCCGCGGGTCCGGCAGGCCTAGGTCTGCCAACAGCTCTCCCCGTTCAACTGAATCCAAAGGAATGGTTCCCTGACGTCTGGGGGAAGCCACTCCGCTCCTTAAAAGATCTTTGCCCCATTTTCCTGTGGTTTCCTGTGGCTTAATGCACTGTTAACATTTCGGTTAAGCTTACTGCTCTGGTCCTTAGTCCTTCAGAGCCATTTATGTGGCTTTAGAGAAGACATGAGTTACCCACCGAGGCTGGGCTCTGCCCCCTGCTCCATGTCATCCGACAGCCCTGGCCCACCAGCCGTCTGTTTCCTACACTCAAGCCTCATGGCCCTTTTTACCGCCTGACCGTGCCTTGTTCTTTTCCATTCTGGGCCATTCACCTCCCTCCTGCTCTCCTCCGTGAGGTCAAACTCCGATGGATGCGTCTTCAGATCTCTGCTCACCTGTCAACTCCTCAGAAAAGCCTTCTCTTAGATCTCGCCTGCAAACGTGCTTAGGGCCCTATGCATGCTGTTTATCACCGCTGCGACTAACCATGTGGTCTCTGCGAAAGTGTCCAGCCTCTGTGTGATGATGGACACTGGCCGCAGGGAGTCCTGGATGCACAGTCTCTTGCCCGTCTCTTGCTAGGTGTAGGCCCAGCTCGTGGCAGGCATGCAGCCGTTCCTGTGAGAAGTACTTTTCCCCAAGTCATGCTTTTTCCTTATAAACTGCACTTGATCTAATAATCATGTTGCAATATCTACAAATACTGAGTCGTGTTGTATTCCTGAAGCCAAGATATTTTACATTAATTATCCTCTAGTAAAAACAGAAGGAAGAGTTGGAATCTCCTAGCCAATCTAATGTTCGGCTTTGCAAACATGCGGAGCCTCATGCCTTAAGGAGGCTGTGGGGTTGCTCTGAGCTCGGGACAGGCTCTGTGCAGAACATAAAGGAAACCGTGGGGCCCGAGGAATAGTTCATTGGGCAGGGCGCTTGCCTTGCACGAGCTGACCTGGGTTCAATCCCAGGCCCCTCATAAGGTCCACCAAGCCCTGCCAAGAGTGATCCCTGAGCACAGAACCAAGAATAAAGCCTGAGTACAGCAAGGTAAGCCCTGCCTCACCGCCAAGAGCAAGGAAACTGTGACGTTGATCCTTTCACCATCTACAGATTGATGATGACAAGTGTAAGAAGCCAAGGATAACTCTCCAGGCTCTGCTGCTGGGCCCCACACTGACCCTGCCCCGAGATCACCATTACAGACAATGTATATGTGGCAATTTACCACCCTGAAGTCAATCCAAATGGCACCTTTCACCTCTGTCCAGGGGGCTTGGTTGCAGAGAATAAGGCAAATAAACACGCCAGGAAGCTCACGGGGACTCTTCAAGCTCTAGGGTCGCTGGCAGCCATCAGTGAGCTCACAGATGACCATCATTCACTGCAGTATCTATCCCCGCTCCCTGGTTCCCATCACATGAGCCACCGTTTACATTGACATGCCAAGGCCGGTTATAAGCACAACCAAATTCCACGGGCATGTTAAAAGCAGAGACTGGGGCAAAGCCCACCAGCAGACGCCCTTCAGGGAAAGAGTAGAATCAAGACCATGTCCTGCGGTGTTTCCTGTGTTTCCTTCTACATCTAGAAGACATCTAAAGGGTTCGGTTTGGGGCCTGTCTTCAGCTCTTTCCAGGCCCACATTTGCTAGCCCCATTCTCTTCTAACATGTCTAAATGCTTTTGTCGGAGGGGTTGGTCCCACCTAGGGTTGCTGTTGGGGATTGATCCCCCACAAACGTACACTTAGGGCAAATGCTTAGGACATTTCAAGCACTGCCCTTGGCCCATTGCACCTGCCACTTAAAAAAATACTCTCACCAAAGCTTGACCTAGAGGCTATTATTAGCTCATTCCATAGAAGAGGGAGAAGAGCAGAGATCCGCAGTCTGAAGCCCTGCTGCTTCTTTCTGGAGCCCAGACAGGGTGCGCAACTGAGGATGTTGCCAGAGATTTAAAGAAGCTGAAAACCCAAGACTAGTTTGATAGTTCGGGTTGGAAATAACCAAGGCGGTGGCAAACGTTGCCTCTCTCTCCCTCTCCATCCCTCTGTTCATCAGTAAATGTCAAAGAGCTTTGGGAAACCGAGGAACCATTTTTAACCCATTGGGGTAACTTCCCATTTCGCGGTTGCAGGTGTTGAGAGGGTCCCTCGTCCAGCCCTCGGGTTATAGTTTCTGATTTGTGTCCGGAGAGGGGTGACCACTACGGCGCAGTTCCTCAATGGACCGCTACCTGGGGTGACGAGCAAGCAGGAATTCTTAGACTCCTCTGACACCTGGCTCTTCCCAAAGTCTAGCCGTCTCCTGAAATCAAGGGAAGCCTGAATTCAGGGATGTTACAATACAAGTCCAGAGACTCTATTTGCACAAATTGCGATGCTTCCCGGTACACACACTGTGTGCCCCCAGAGGCTGGTGGATCTCAACCATCGCCCCAAATCTGCAAGCAGAAAAAAATTCATCCCTGCTGATGTTCAAAGAGCTCAACTTCTTCTGATGACTTTTGGCGGATTCTGCTAAGAAAGAGGGATGGCATTTCCTCTTACCCAGTTCAGTCTCTTCTACAACTCCGCCACACGTACACACTTGACAACAACCACCACACAGCCCCAGAAGAATACTACCAGAGGGGAAAGGGGCAGGGGACCCCAAGGCAAGTGGGAGAGTAGAGCCACCTGCAAGTGGGCGGAGAAATGACTTCTGAGGGGAAGTGATATAATAGACCTTGCTCCACTTTGTGCCAAATCCCCCAGGTAGTCACAGACCTTTATCATGCTATGTTCACAGCTTGGAACTTGCAGACATTCAGCTGTTTTACCCACTAACTCTTTTCCTCCTCATCATTTGCAAGCCTACCATGTTTTTCTCATGTTGACTTTCCGAGCCCTTCAGTCAAATGTAGTAAACACAGCCATCTTTTCCTGCAGAGTAATTTCTTTAAATGCCACTGGTGGCAAATTATACTTCCTCAGTATTGAAAACAGGTGCATTTAATGAATCACTTTTATTTTAAAATATGAAGCGAAACAAAATGTCTACTTTACAAATTCAAATACAGTAATGCTTTTGTCTATATGAGATGGGATAAGTGCTTATTTACATGGTCTTTATTCATGCAATAAAAATACGGCCAATGCCAGTGTTGTGTTAGTTATTACTATGCTCATGGTTACCCAGGTTTCAGAGCTGAATGAGTCTTGATCCTAGAGAGGGGACAGTCTTAAAAGGAAGATGGATAAACAGTTATAGTCAAATTTAATGAATAGAATTCTAGAATTCTGTGAGAAACCAGCAAAACGGACAGGAGGTGGCTGAGTAGGCTGGGATAAAGCCGTGGAATGAGGACAAGGGGAGTGGCAAGTAGTCCCTTGTAACAGTTGCCTGTGTTCAGTTAGAGGATAAGCTCCCTAGACAGTCCTAGACGGTAACTAGGATCCCCCAAGAGCATTCTCCAGTGCATGGTTCCCAGGACTCAGAATTAAATAAAACCTCATGGTTATAGTTTAGTTCACCGATCACGATCACGATCGATCACGATCACGATCTTCCCGTTGATCATCTATTTGCTAGAGCGGGCACCAGTTTAGTTCACCAAGGGATGAAAATGACAAGGGGACAAGTTGCCCATGGCAGGGTCCAGGAGAGCCCAGGTACAAGCTTTGCATGGTGTACATGACACTGGACTCTCCCATCAATGGTGTGTAGTGCCCCCACCGGGGCAGCTCTCCTGGGCGTATTGTGCAGTTGGAAGGGGGTTGTTAAGGTTGGCGTGGTTATCTACATTCATGGTTGAGCTGATTCCCCAGCCCCCACAGCATCAAGCAGATACCACATGGCCCAAGGTCCCCACCATCGACTATTTTGGCACATCCAAGGTCTCCAGATAGACAAAGCCATTTTATTCTAAATAATTGAGGCTATTTTTTTTTTTTATTTTTTCTTTAATTTTCTTTAATTTCAAAGAAGAACATCCCAGAAACAGAACAGGTACTGACTTATTAATGATGAAGCACTATATAAAGGAGACACCTCTCTGCTTAGTAAATATGTATATAGTGTACTTATTTGTGAAAGGAGGCAAACACTTTAGGGTGAAATGCAAACCCTAAAGTTGTATACAACATTCATATATGGCTTATTATCTCATAGCAATAATATTTTCATAAGGATGCATATGACATTTACACTTATGGGGAAGACTCAAAAGTTAAACAAAAATGCCTAAGAGGTAGTTTTGCCAATGCAGAGTGAGAGAAAACTTCACCTTGCTTTGGTTGTTTCCTCAAAAACTGTGACCACATCTTGTTCTAGGCTTCAGGATCATCCAAGAAAATAAAGCTACCCTAGAAGAAGGTCATAACGCTCTGAGAAACAATTCCTTCTGAATGAACAAAGATGTTTTTGAAACAACTGCTTTGAAAATACTCTGGGAATTCTCCATAGTATTCCTTTTTTTTTAGCTTATATTATGAAACAATTTTTGGCTGAATGGAAACCTATTGAAATCTGTATGGACAGTTGTAGGAATTCATCATTTTTCTCAAATCTATTCATGGTCTGATGGTTTTAACTTCTACAGTGACCCAAGAATAATAACTGCTCTGACATTATAAATCAGGGACTGCTTTGTGTATATGTCTACACATACGCAGATATAGCATACGTCTACACATACGCAGGTATAGACACGGATATAGCATACGTCTACACATACACAGGTATAGCATACGTATATATTCTGAAAGGGTTTCAGAGTCTTAGCTTGTGAAATTGCATGATGAGTAGTAATTCCTCGTGTTTCAAAAAAAATCATCACATCTATACTCAAAAGGAGGTTGGACTTTTTGAGTGCTAGTTACTGCATGCTGCTTTATCTGTGAGACAGAGGGTTAAGCTCATCAATATTCAAAATCTTCCACTTGGGTCATTTGACTATATACAAACTAGTTAATTCCTATCTTTACAATGAGAAATAAGTCCATAAAGAAAAGTTTCAAGGGGCAACAAAACATTTGTCAGCTCTCAAAATCTAGCGCAGTTATCAGACAATGGTTAGGAACCACTAGAAACAAAGTAACATAATATTAACCAGGTATAATTTGGTACACATATGAAAGCATAAATATACAGGAAATAGGAAGGCTAGGTGGAGTCCCAGCAGACTATGTACATATTAGAGTTGCTGTGAAACTGAGCAGGGATCCCTGTAGCACCCTCCCAGCAAAAAGAAGTTTCATCCCCAAATAGTTCAAAGGTAATAGCTGCTGAGAACCATGTGGAGTGACACTAAGCAGATATCCACCTACATTGATCCTTGAAAATGCACAATGCGAGAGCAAAGGTCCCCAGTGATACAGCACTTTGCCTGCCCAGCATCTTCTTTGACACAAATATGCATAGGTTCGTTCTCCAGTGGTGATCCTACACCTCTTGCCTCTCTGCAGTGCCAGGGATGGATCTCCGGCTCCCATGGAATCAAGTCGCAAGTTGTCCACTTACGCCTGCTTCCACTGACTCAGGTCACAAACTCCTGCCTTCACAGTCTCCAGATGCAAATCAAAGCATAAATAACAGAGCCCACACCCGTGGCTCTTCCTCTCACAAGGTTTGTGGGAACTGATTCTGGTTAGGGCCACCTAAAGGCTTCCCACCAGTGTCCAAATATGGAGAGTGCACTTTTGCAAAACACACTCCACTCCCCAAAGTTCACCTTTTGTGTCTTTCATTATTACTGGTTTGCTCTGTCTGTGGCTAAGAAGACGCTGTGTTGCTCCTGCGCCCCTGTCTATCAGCTTCCTTTTCTTCTTCTTGTTCAAAATTGTTCCTCTCCATGGAAATCTTTAGTAAAAGGCGAAAGATTTATGCGATCTGAAGAGAAACCACCCAGCAGACCAGCCTATCACAGCCCGGCTCATCGAGATCCACCCTGCTGCAGTCTTTTTAATCCGACCAGGTATGCTGATCCAGAGACAGACATGGGGCAGAGCTGCTACTGGCTCTCACTGTGCCCAGTCGCTCATGAGGTGCCCGGGAGGGATGGCAGGGATGGCGAGTTCTAGCCCTGGCCCGCCACTCCAGCAGAGCCTCACAACAAGCCAGACACCCCCCCATCTCCATGAGGACCTCCATTTTCCACATCCGGACTTCCCCTCATCAGACCAGCCTATCACAGCCCAGCTCATGGCTGTGCAGTTCATCAATAAATGCTGGAATTTGAGAGGACTACAAGAATATGCTACCCGCACAGCAGAGCCTGGCAAGCTACCCGTGTCATATTT
The DNA here is from genome assembly GCA_021461705.1 of Cryptotis parvus. Lineage (NCBI taxonomy): Eukaryota > Metazoa > Chordata > Mammalia > Eulipotyphla > Soricidae > Cryptotis > Cryptotis parvus. The sequence goes on from JAJIBD010024845.1 coordinate 110,534, forward strand.
GATATGCCAGATACCAGTAACAATTATAGACCTCATTCCCATGACCTGATGGAATGGTTTGAGGCTCTTTATGTTCCTGGAGCAAGCAGGTGCCCTTGGGCTCTACTTGCATGAGACAGGTCATATGGAGATGTTACTGGTGCCCGCTCGAGCAAATCAATGATGAACGGGAAGACAGTGATACAGTGATAATTGAGGCTATCTGGATATTCTAACCTCTTGAAGTCACTGGCCAGAAAATTACAAGGCAAGGTTTTGCTGAATGGGCAAGGCTAATTCTTTGGTGCATAATGGCCAATGTTTGAGGGTCAGGCAGGAAAGACTCCACCACTGAGAATAATGTTCATTGATAGGAAACTAGGTTTAGCTTAATAAATAAATGGGCTAGAGGTATCCAAGAATAGAAAACTCCAGGAAAGAAAAGATCATGCAAATTAGTTGATAAGACAGGAGAAAAGGTGTTGGATTCCTTTTGTTTATAGCCCTCTGTCTCCTCAGCAGGTGTCAAATTCCCAGCTAAACTCAGTGGTGTGCCAAAATATTGCTTTTCTCTTTGCCTTGCCCCCTTTGCATGCTCTTGCATTGCGGCTGTGCCCTTTTGTAAAATACAGGAAGAAAGTTAAGGCTAATTTGTTATTCCTGGGCTTGCACCAAATTTTTTAACCAAATACCTCAATTGCTTATAGATTGATTTTAATTCTTCACACCCCAAGACAGGAGGGTCCCACTGAGGGACTGGATGGAACCAGGAATAGAGACCACCCTGGCTTCGGTATGGGACAACTAAATGTCTGCTCCTGAGTCAAGACCTTAAAGCAAACTTTCGTTCTGAACGAAAGCTAGGAGAGCAAAATCACAGAAGGAGCTCTGTGTTTACCTAGAGGAATTCACAGGACCCTGAGGGACTGGAATGATCAATCTGGTAAGGGCTAGGTTATGCGCAATGAGGAAAACAGTGCTAGGGGGGGGGAAAATGAACATAAAGTGCATCAGTTGGTATTTTGAAGAAGGGAATACAGAAGGCCAAATAAAAGGTATTTTGATAAGATGACTTCTCCAACAAGCAAAGGAATATCTTAATTAAAATTGGTGTAAAGGACAAAGGAATTTATGATGCCACTTTACATGAAGGATAGAGGATGTGGGTTCCAGGCTTGGCCCCTGAGCAGAGACCCAGGTTCCCCCATGGATCGCTTTGCTCTGCCTAGTCTATTAGCTCATCCTCTTCTGAAAGGATTCCAGCTCCTTGCACGCCGACTCTCACCTCCTGGCATCTCATCTGGAACATCTAGAGGCAGGAAGGAGCCTTCTCTTACGATGTCTCCTTTTTAGGAGAAAGATGACGAGGGTGTGACCAGACTGAAAGAGGGCTTGACCTTCTTTCCCTCGCTCCCCCTGGATGGGAGAGGTTGACTGGCGTGTTGCTAGGGGTGTCTGTTGGGAGAAATGCAGGCAAGAGGTATTAGCAGAGTTTCAACAGCTACACGTGCATGGAATTTGTGACAGGCATTCAATATTCCAGCACCAACCCCACCACCACCGGCACCTTCCCTCCACCATTGTCTCCCTTTTCCCAACCAAACCTCAAGCCTGTCTCCATAGTAGGCCCACAAGGATGAGAACGCTAGCCGGGTGTCCCAAAGAGGAATTGAAATATAATTGGAATATCTTGCCTCACTCAAATGAGAGAAGGAATCCGGAGTTCCAACTTCCATTGATGATCAAGAGTCAGGGATGCTGTCTCGTTTGCTAAGGTGTCAACAATCAGATGGGCTGGACATGTAATGCGATTTGGAGATGACCGCTGGACTAGAGCCGTTACCAACTGGATTCCAAGGGACATCAAAAGATCACGTGGCCGCCCACCTACAAGATGGTCTGACTTCTTTGTCAAGACCCTGAATGAACTCTTTGAGGCTCTTCATATTCCTGAAGCAAGCAGATGCCATTGGGCTACACTGGCACACGATAGGGTCAAATGGAAACGTTACTGGTGCCTGCTCGAGCAAATCGACGAATGATGGGATGTCAAGTGATCAAGCCCATAAAAGCCTTTTTTTTTTTCAGTCAAAACCTTGGAAACACAGTTTTGTCAATGTAGTAATTATTTGCTAGCCTGCTAGGCAGGAAAAGCTTAATTTTGTTTCAAAATACTACAAATAAAATTACAAAAAAATGTAAGATGCATATATTTTCTGCAACACCTTTTATGTCCTCTTTATTTCCTGAGTTTCTTTATTTGAACAAATGGTATTTTAAGAGATTCACTCACTCCCGGTGGTACTGGGTCACTCTGGGTGCCCGGTCCAGTAGTTTGGTGTGTGGGGATGACCAGGGCTGTGCCTAGTAGTGTGGAGGGGCCAAGAGTGCTCCCGTGTGGTCAACACAGGGACCCACATGCTCCTCTTATTTCTACTACTTAAGCTGTCTCCCTGGTCCTAAGATTCTCTATTTCAAATACTTACATTTCTATTATTATTTTTTTCTTTTTGGGTCACACCCAGCAATGCTCAGGGTTACTTCTGGCTCTGCACTCAGTAATCACTCCTGGCACTGCGTGGGGGGCCATATGGGATGCCGGGATCCCGGGTCGGCTGCATGCAAGGCAAACGCCCTACCCGCTGGACTATTGCTTTGGCCCCCCACATATTGATCACAGTGATCTCTGTAACTTTGGGCAATGTGAAAGGGCAAACTGATTTCCAAACACTTCTCAAGGATGCTTGTTCTCATGCCGTTCTGCCTCTACAGCTGGTGTGTTTATTTTATTTCCCATTATTTTATCACAGAGGTAGAAACTCTTTCTCGGCTCTCCCCTTGCCACACCCCCCAAACATCCACTCAAACCACCAAGCTTTTATAATCTGCACATCTCTGAAACAGATTAGAGAGCCCTGTGTGTGGAAGCCAAAGCAAACTCTGTTCCCCTCCACTACTGTCGCCTCCAGGCTGCCCCTCCCCTTAGTCTGTGCCTGTGTTCAGGACCCTTCTCCTTGGGTTCCATTCCCCTGTCTCGCTTCCTTAGGAAATCACCGACACAAGCCCCTCAAGGCAGTGCCCCAGAATGCAGGGGATCCTCTTTCCAGAACTGACAGGGAAGTCTGTGGGGGTCTTGCCTTAACTGAAGTGCTAAAAAGTAAGTTGGGATAAATATACCAACCTTCAACTTCAAGGGGCTGGAGCAATAGCACAGTGGGCAGGACATTTACCTTGCAAGCGGCCAACTGGGGTTCAATCCCCAGCATCCCATATGGTCTCCCAAGCACTACTAGGAGTAATTCCTGAGTACAGAGCCAGGAGTAAGCATTCATTGCCGGTGTGTGACTCAAAAAAAAAAAAAACTTCAACTCCTAGTCAGTCTATGCAGGAGACGAATATAACACATCAGGTTAGGGGGAGCAGGCTGCAGCCAGTCAACTAGAGGACCAATTCCATTACCCTGCGTTACTGAAGGCTTCAGATAGGGTTGGCAGACACGACAGAGGAGGGGAGTGACACACGGGCCAGGGGACTTTGGAGACAGCCTTACGTGACGTAGGAATGAGAATGAGTGATGAGAAGGCATGAGAATGAGAAGGCGGGAAAGCCAGTCCCAGTCCTGAGTCTTGGGATATGGGTGAAAGGATAAGGAATGAAAGAATAGTAGTTTGTCTCAGATTTCCCCCAACAGAGATCAGTAAGAGCCCCCTCCACCCACCGGGTGCTGATGCCTCTCTACCCAGGATAAGGTAGACAGAAGGAAGATGGCGGTGGAATGTGGGCAGGGCCAGGTAGTTGACCTGGTGCACGTGTGAGATGTGCCAGGCCAGGATGGGCTTATGGCAGGCATGCCCTGCCTGAATGGGCAGGTCAAGGGAGATGACCCTTTGTATGTCCTGCCTACTTGCTCATGTGACCGCACACGTATAGGCTAAGGAGCAATATACCTTGAGTGGACAGGCTAGAGATAAGATACTACAAACTAATTGGCTGTGTACTGGGCGGGCCCTGTTGTAATGGACAGGAGGAGCCTTCATAAGGGGCCTTTTGAGAAGGCTCAAGGTCCTTCCTGCCTGTTCGGATCTGTGAGTCCGTGTGGGAGCTGGACCCTGGCTAGCCAGCACAATAAACTCTGCTTTGTTCATTGCATTCCTGTGTGACTCTCTGTCTCTCGAAGGGGAGCATACACAGAAACGGAGAACACTGAAGGGCTAGTTTAGAAGGAAAACGCTTTGGTCTCTGGTTATGGTTCACCCATGGAACTGAGAATTTTAGCTGAGAATTTCTATAGGGTTAGTTTAGAAGGAAACGTCTTTGTCTCTGGTTATGGTCCACCCATGGAACTGAGAATTTTAACTGAGAATTTCTATTTCTTTCCACCCAGTGCTTCTTGATTTATCTTCCAGGAGCAGGCAGTCTTTTCCAACTCATCATGGTGCATAATTCTTAGATCATTATGCTTAATTGGTGTTTGATCATTTTTAGCTTCAGCTCTTCGACATCATGAGAGTTTAGCGGGAAAAAACGATCCTGTCATGGCAGTAGCAGCGAGCGTCACGGGCCTGTGCTGTCAGCTCTCCCAGGTGTTTGCACGGCTTGGACTGCATTTGGGTCATACCTGATGCCAGCTGAGCATTGAGCCGTGACAACTGGGCTATTAAGCAGCACCATGGAACATAGGGCTGAGTTTACCGCACATTCAAAAAATGAAACCATCTTTCTTCATGATCCTGTGACCCACAAATCATTTTTTTCAGGAGCAGAAGGAGTGAACTACTCATCCCAGAAAAATCTGAATAAAGAAGCAATAAAACTGGTATATCATTCAAATATTTTTAATTAGTATTTTTTGGCTCTTTGGGTCACACCCAGCGATGCTCAGGAGTTCCTCCTGGCTCTGCACTCAGGAATTACTCCTGGCAGTGCTCGTGGGACCATATGGGATGGTGGGGATTGAAACTGGGCCAACCCCATGCAAGGTAAAAGCCCTCCCCACTGCACTATTGCTCGAGTCATTTAAATCTTTTTTTTTTAAATTCAGACACAACACATAGTTCTACTACCATCAGCATTATTTGAAGTTGTACTTGGCTTAAGATCATGAGCTCTGGCACTAATAACTGGGAATTACCCAAAGGCGCTTGTTTTTAATTTAAAAACAAGTTACATGTATCATCGCTGAGTGGTTATTACCTGACAGCTAGTACATTTGTCCCAGGGACTTCTTGCTTTCCAAAGGTTCATGTTTTGAGTACTTCCTGCTTTCCAATGGTACATGTTCCTGCTTTCAATGCTGGTATGTGTCCTCTCAGCTGCTCTCTGGGGAGCCCAAGGAGGGGGTTGATATCCTTAGTAAACAAGGGCCAGACCACGGATGCAATGATGCCTGGACCATGTCAATCATTCACAAGTGAATTTAGACCCACGGACTTCTGAAACACCTACTAAAACCAGAGGCCCATCTACCCCAATCCTCAGACACTGGACACGGCAGGGCATCGTCCAGACTGCAGGGCTCCTGGGAGCACGTCAACATGAGTCGTGTGTGGGCCGGGAAGGCTGTGCCATGCAGTTCCTATTGGCTAAATGGCACTCAGGTCCCTCATGCAGAAAAGTTCAGCAGTTGATGGTTTATTTCCAGAACCTGAAACAAAGAGAAAAGGGTGTTGATTCCCTGGAAACCTCAACTGTAGGCTTCGTGTCGAGGACTGGGCCCAGGAGAAGCAGCAGGGAGTCTCTGTCTGTCTGTCTGTCTGTCTGTCTGTCTGTCTGTCTGTCTGTCTGTCTGCCTGCCTGCCTGCCTGCCTGCCTGTCTGCCTGTCTGTCTACCTGTCTGTCTGCCTGCCTGCCTGTCTGTCTGTCTGCCTGTCTGTCTACCTGTCTGTCTGCCTGTGCCCCACCCTGCCATGCGACCAAAGGGTGGAGGGGCAGAGGAGTGGCGGAGTCTCCTGGCTGGGACCCGGGACTTGGTAAAGAACCCCTCTCATCTATCCACTTATTGCTTATTCCCCCTTTTCCTAGCCAGGGTCACTGGGGTAATCCAGTTGCACAGGCCTGAGTGCAGTGCTTGCTGGGGCTGCACCTTGAGTCAGTCACTCACATACCCGGTGTGATCAGAAACAGCCGCGCTGTGTGGTCTCAGCATGTGGGTGGCTCAGGGGACCCGATGTGAGGCCTCACAGTGCTCTATGGAGCTGTGTGCTCAGGACTCAGGACTGAGATAAGTCTAAGGACCCAATTGGTTTTATTAGGCAGTGCATGAATCAGGAAGCCTCGAAACCAGCAACTTGAGGAGTTCTGCAAAACTGCACAAGAGGAGAGGTTTTGGGGCCCCAGTTGGTGGTGCCTGAGGGCTGCTCCTGAAGTGGTGCTCGGGAGTCAGCCCTGGAGAGCTCCAGGGGCTATGTGGTTCCGGAGCGTGAACCTGGGACCTCAGCATGCAAGCCTGAGCTCCAGCCCTTTGGGCAATCTCCCTGCCCCAACTTGAGAAGAGTAATAGGCAGAAAGAAGACAAAGGCAATGATTCCTAGGTTACCTGCCTGCAGGGAATGCAAAAGGCCAGATGACTGTGTCACTAAGAACATTCCATGTTTTCCTGGAGGAGAGACCTCTGCTAGTTGGGAAGAATGTCTTGGTGGATTGAGTGGGGAGTGTTTCCGTTATGTGGCTGTCCCCTACAAGGGCTGACTTGGCTTCCCCTAGGTACCTAGAGAAGAAGAAGACCTGGGAGGAGCCATGGCCAGCCATGACAGCCATCCCTACAGCTCATTTAAGTCCTTGCGCCCATGAGGGCCATGTGCAGTGAGAAAATGTCACACTGTAAGTTGTGAGTCTGGAGGGAGGACTTTGAGCCACAGCAAACCTTCACAACCTTGTCCCAGCTCTAGGGTATTGGCCAGAAAGTCTGAAAGCCCGTAGGGAACAGACTCTGCCAGTCCTGTGTGTGCTGTGAAGGGGCATATGTCCACTGTAATGGCTTGTTTCCTGCCCCTGAATTTGTGGACTGTGATTCAGGTATGAAGCTGCCACTTACATGAAGATGATGTAGGATCACAGATGATGTAGGATCATGCTGTATGAGCATCCCACTCTATGAGAGGCTGCATGTATGATACATTAGCTCATGTCTTAGGATGGGGAGACCAAACTGGGTGCACCCATAATGTATCTGGCTGCCCGCTAGAGGATGTCAAGGAGCGCCCACTTCCAGCAAAGCTTTCTGTGCCCTCTGTCCCCTTTCCCTTCACCTGCTATTCTGTGTCAGGACTCTGTTCGTGAGATAGGCAAGCGACCTGAGTCCCTGGGGAGAGTGCCTGGAGATGGAATTGAGTAGAAATATTCCTTGGGAGAGATTAGCTCTTTATTCTGTAAATCCCTGGCACTGTTTATGTTATCTGGGCTTAGAGGAAGGAGAGCAAGAACACATTTCTCTTTGGGGAGAGTCATGCCTCCAAAGAGGAGAGATTTAGGAGCACAGATCGCCTACATTTGTAAGTGACAAAATAGGGATTTTACTAACGCTGTCGATTGGATCTCTGAGGGTTGCAGGAGAGAATGGGGGTGCTGATGGAGAGCAGGGATGGAGGAAGGATCCTGACCATTGTTGGTACCAGTGCCTGGGGGCAGGGCATGGCATGGCTGAGATCAGATCAGCCATGCACTGGAGGGCATAAGAGGGGGCATAGGAGGGGGCATGGCATAGGAGGAGGGCGTGGCATGGCTGAGAGCAGACCATAGGAGGGGGCCCCAGGGTGCCTTTTAGATGCCAAAGCACTATTCTTTCGGGGCATATCTGTCTGCAGCCTTGCAGCGAGCTGTAGGTCAAAGGCTGTCTAAAGCAGTTCAATCTGGCACCTTGACCTCCATCCAGTGGGGGGTCAGTTGCCGAGAATGAGACAAACAAGGATTTAGGGTTGCCTGGCCAGCCCCCAGTGAGCTCGCCTGCTGGCCATTGATTCAATACAATATGGTTCTCCAACCTGTACTGGGCTACAAGTGAGCCATTGCTTAAGTTGACAGAGATGTCAAGGGCAGTTAGTGGCCAGTCAACATCCCATAGGCACTTACAGAGCAGAGGCCAGGCCATTTCAGCCAATCAGCAGGCAAGCTGCAAAATATCAAGTCCCTGGGTGATAGCACGGCAGTAAGGCGTTTGTCTTGCATGCGGCCCACCCCACATTGATTACCGGCATCCCATCATAGGTCCCCGAGCATTGCCAGGATTGCCAGGTATGGCCTCAAAACAAAACAACAACAACAACAACAAAAACAAAAAAGTCTGGACAGTTTTCTATTCTATGCTTGCTGAGTTGTCCTTGATACCTAAAGACCCCAAACTACTTTCCTGGACACATTTTTTTTCTTTTTGGGTCACACCCGGCAATGCTCATGGGTTCCTCCTGGCTCAGCAGTCAGGAATTACTCCTGGCGGTGTTCAGGGGAACCCTATGGGATGCTGGGGTCGAACTTGGGTTGGCCAAGTGCAAGGCAAACATCCTACACGCTGGACTCTCACTCTGGCCCCGCCTGGACACAGTTTTGCTAACCTAGATTATATTCTATACAGACCTTGAAAGAAGGCAGCAACCAAGTAACTCCCTCCCCCAACCAGGGCAGGCCTACTCATGGAAAAGTACCATTTTAGGGCCTAAATAACCCTTTCTTCCTGCATCTACAACAAAAGGCCCGGAACGAATTCCTGTTTCTCACCCTGGGAGATGTTGGGAGGCCCCTCACCCACATCCTGTTATCTGGTCTGACTTACATTCCTGCAATAAACTTGCTGACTTGCAATCCCGCACTTATGCCTAGCCACACCAAATATAGAAAGAAGTATTAAGTGTGACCCGATTGGTAGGGATGGTAATTTGTTACAAAGTAATTAGCTGCCTGTGCGCAGACCTTGATGTAATATTTTAAATCTATTGGATGGTTATGTGTGGGCTTCTCTGTAGTGGTGGGAATTATCTCTTAAAAGATCCCCCAAAAGGGCTCGGGCTCTTAGCCGCTGACTGCTCGTGGTCATGCTATGAGCCTGGGTATACTCGAATAAACCCTTGTTTTTGCATAGGAACTGGTCTCTCAGAGTTTTCCTTGATAGGTCCGGCGTTCCAAAGCTCCCAGTTAGTCACCCCATCGGGTGGCCAACCCTTTCAACCTAAGGTGTTTGGGGTGATTGTTTGGGGGCCATCTCTCACAGAAGGCTGCTCCTCTGGGCTTCCCACCAGGGCAATGGGCCAGATTAAAGAATCAAGGTGGGAAGTGAGTTTCAGGACTCGTTGGCACAGGTGAGTACTGCGAGGTCCAGAAAGTCCATGCACAGTGCACTCTGGGTCTGCCACCAAGGAAACTCGGGGTGCTGGTGAGCAAGTGCCTCTTCTCCGTGCCAAGGAGAGACTCTGGGGCTCACACACTCAACGGCACTGTCCCTGCACTTCTCTCATGTGCACTTTCACGCACTTGGCCTCTGCAGATGCACACACACATCCTTGTTGTCGTGTGTTACAACACAAGGGATTATGCTGGGCATGTGGGTGTTGCCAGTGACCAGAGTCTCAGCTTCCTCCCCTCTGGGCAGATGCTCTACTACTGCGCCACATTCCCGGCCGCCACACATCACTGTTTGCTAAAAGTCAGTATTTCTAAGACCTTGTTGCTAAAAGGGGCCGGAGCAATAGCACAGTGGGTAGAGTGTGGCACAGTGGGTAGAGTGTAGCACAGTGGGTAGAGTGTGGCCACCCAGGTCGGCCACATGCAAGGGCACAGTGGCCTTGCATGTGGCCGACCTGGGTTCGAACCCCAGCATCCCATATGGTACCCCGAGCACCACCAGGAATAATTCCTGAGTGCAAAGCCAGGAAAATCCCTGAGCACAGTCGAGTGTGACCCCAAACCCAAACAAAACCCCAGGAGAAAAAGCCTCAATTGCTCTCGCACTTATTTCTTGTGGCGTCTCCTGGGAACGTGGAGGCCTCAGAGGTTCTCTGTGGATGGTGGTTGTTGGGTGCTCAGGGCGGCTGGCAGGAAGGCGAAACGCACCCAGGGCTACGCTGCCTCCGGGCCTCTCCCAAGGGCACTGCCATCGCTGTATCTCCCAAGCAACCTGCCTGTGCTCCAAGCTCAGCGGCACAAAGTGAAGGGCATGTCCTCTGCAGAGCGAGTTTCTCTCGAGAAGTGATGACTCTGGTCCACAGCAGCCTGTGCCTAGAACCTCCAGGGCCAGGGAGAGTCAGGGACTCCCAGTGGCCCTCATGAGCGACCTTTCCCCAGGGAGCATCGGTGTGGGGTGGACTGGTACCCTTCTCGCCTCCCTGGTGGGCACGGGAGGCTGGGGAGAGGATGGCTGCTTGGGACAGAGCTGTGATGTAGATGGTGGCCATGCAGAGCAATGTGAAGGCCTGACAAGCTGTCACCTGCCTGCAAATGCCAGCTCTAGGATCTTCAAGGATCCTGAAATCCTGTTCGCTGCTCTCCCGTCCAACCCTCTCCCTCCTCCCAGATCCTCTCTGTTGCTCTTCCCTCCTTTCCTCTCTCTCTCTTTCTCCCTCCTCCCTCTTCCTTCCCCATATCCCTGTTCCTTCCTCCCTCCCTTCTTCCTCCTTTCCCTTCCCATCTCATTTCTCTTTCTCTACCCCCTCCCTTCTTCCATCTCTCACTTTCTCCATTCTTCTTTCCTCCCTCCCTCCTTCTGTTCCTTCTTTCCTCCCTCCCTCCTTCTGTTCCTCCTTCCTTCCTTCCTTCCTTCCTTCCTTCCTTCCTTCCTTCCTTCCTTCCTTCCTTCCTTCCTTCCTTCCTTCCTTCCTTCCTTCCTTCCTTCCTTCCTTCCTTCCTTCCTTCCTTCCTTCCTTCCTTCCCTTCCTCCCTCCTCCCTCCCTCCCTCCCTCCCTCCCTCCCTCCCTCCCTCCCTCCCTCCTTTCCTCCCTCCCTTCCTCCCTCAGCCCATTTCTCCCTTCTTTTCATCTCTTCTCCCATCCCTACCCACCTCTCTGCCATGACTGTCTCTCTCTGGCTCCATGAGAGAGCTGGGGAAGGCATCTATGCACTCAGCCATTTAGGATCCTGGTGTGACCTAAAGAGAGTGGCCTAGTCCTCCATCCAAACCAAATGCACGAGCCTCTTAACCAGAGGGTGTCTGTCGGGAAGGCCATGAATGGTGGCTTCCTAGGGCTGGACAGGCCGTCTCAGAGCAGGTGTGGAGAGGGCGTACAGCCCTCTCTTCACACAGCCTAGCTGGGGAGTGCTGCCTTCCTCCTTTCCTCCCATTTTGTTGCCCACTTTAACTAGACAGCTCTTTCTTGGGTGGGTTTTAAATGGCCAAAGAAGTGTGGGAGCTGGAGCAATAGCACAGAGGGGAGAGCATTTGCCTGGTATACACCTGACCGGGGTTCAACCCTCTGCTCCCCAAGATGGTCCCCTGAACACCCTCAGGAGTGATTCCTGAGTGCAGAGCCAAGAGTAACCCTTGAGCTAAAATAAAACTAAAATGGAAAAAAAATAGAAATTATCTTGTGGACTTTGAAGGGGGCGGTCTGAAGCATTGTTGGGAATGCGTTGAGCTGTGTGTGGCTTGTGAGGGAGCTAATTTGGTAAACTATGATGCGGCTGTTTGAAACGAAGCCTCTGTTTGTGCTTGGGAGGAGGTGAACAAACGCTTTGTTCCTTCTCGCTAATTGGTACCTGGTCCTTCCACTCTCTCGCTTCATCATTTCATCCTGGTCAGCCGCAAGAACATATTTCAAAAGAGGTATATTAAGACCATTCAAAGATTTTTTTTTCTTGCTCTGAAAGAACATTTCAAGCAATTTCCCCTCATATTGCACATTTTGAAGTTGGTATTTAAAAGCTAAAAGCGTTCCATTTAAGCCGTTCCAGCGTCCATAATTTCTGACAAGGAGTAAATATAAGGCTGCCCAAATGTGCTTGATTTGCTCATTTGGGATGCAGAGCAGAGCCAGGACTGAGTGATTCATCTCAACTCTGAATCTGGCCTCTTGTTCCTGACGGGACGGTGTGAACAGTGGACAGGGGTTACCTATTGTCGTGGCTGTGACAAATCGATGAGGTGATGGAATTGTGTGGCCAGGAAGCTCTGAGTTTCTCCAAAGCAAACGCACACACGCAAACAGAGGTCGAAGAGAAGCAAAGCCTCACCAGAGGCCCCCCGGGCCCCCTTCCAAGCTCCCGTCCCCAGGATCATTCTCCTGCCTTTCATGATGTGAGTTTGTCCATTTCTAAACCCGACATGCATGGAGTGGACAGTCCAGCTCTGTTCAGTCGGCCTCGGTGAGATTCAAACACTGTGTTGAAAAGCAGATGGGCTGAAGTAGAACTTAAGCTCCCTGTTTTGATCGTGGGTCATTCTTGGCCAATGTACCCACATGCTTTTGTGGTTTTTTTTTTTTTGTTTTGGGGCCACACCCGGCGATGCATAGGGCTGGCTCAGCTTAGGAATCACTCCCAGTGGTCTCAGGGGGACCATACAGGATGCCGGGAATCTAACATGATATGACTGTGTGCAAGGCAAATGTGCTGCCTGCTGCACAATTGCTCCAGCCCTTTCCTGCAGTCTTTATGTAGGCCCTGTGATTTAAAACAGTTAATAGTCTCAGGTGCACAGAGTTCTGGTACTGGGCCTGTGGCCATCAGCCGTTTGTTGCTCCTTTACTGTGATTCTTTACATCCCACACATATGAGAGGTCACTCTGTGTCCGTCTCTTTCCTTCCAACTGAGTTTACCCAACAAGATTCTCCTAAAAAATTAACTAAAGAACTGTAATTAACAAAGTTGTTGATAGTTAAGTTTTAGGCATATAATATTTCAATGCCAATCCCACTAGTAGTGCCAACTTCCCTCCACCAGAGTTCCCGTATTTCCTCCCCACCTCCAACCCTTGCTCCATCTCCCACCTGTCACCTTGACAGGCACATTCCTAAAATTCCAGCAGCTGCTGTTAGATCTCTTGTTTTCAGTGCTGCTAAGCTCCTGTTTAGAATATGTGACCATGCCACTCTCTTCCTATCTCTGAAGCCCAGACCCCTGTATGACCATTACTTCCATTCTCTTTTTCTTCTTTCTCTCTTGTCCTTCTCCTCTCTAAACTCTGGGTTAAGGGTGATCTTGGCCTCCCCTATCTAATTCTACCTGCACAGGCAGCACTTTGCCTGATTTCTTTCTTTTTTTTTTAGAGTTGAGTAGTATTCCATTGCTTGTAAAGACCACAGTTTCTATTTACATTGCATGTAAAGACCACAGTTTCTATTTCCCATCATCTTATCTCAGGCACTCAGGTGGTTTCCAGATTCTGGCTTATCATGACTTATGCTGTAATGATTATAGGAACATAAACGTCTTTTTTGAAATATTGGTTTTGGGCCTTCTAGGGAGAGATGACAAGAAGTGGATTGCTGGGTCTTAATTTTTGGAGTTGTCTCCATATTGTTTTCCATCAAAACTGAACAAAATTGGGGCCAGAGAGATAGCCCAGTAGGTAGGGCGTTTGCCTTGCATGCGGCCAACCTGAGTTTGATCCCCGGTATCTCATATGAGCTGCCAAGCAACTATCCACCAGGAATAGTTCCCGTGAGCAGAGCCAGGAGTAACCCCTGAGCATCGCTGGGTGTGACCCAAAAAAGAAAAAAAAGACTGAACAAAATGGCTTTTCCCACAAAAAATGTTATCAGGGCTGTGAGAAATGGAGGACAACAGTTGGCTACTATCTCTTACTGCAATAAGATTTGGTACAGCATTAACTTAATTTTTTATTCAAAAATTGTTTTGTGGGGGAATCACCCTGTGGTGCTCTGGGGCGACTCCAGGCTCTGTGCTCAGGGATGGCTCCTGGTGGTGTTCACTGTCCCGATCTGGGGCTGGGACCCCCGCTGGGCTTAGCTGCTCGCAAGGCCAGTGCTTTAACCCTTGCACTAACTCTCCAATTTTATTTTTAACTCTTCGAGCAGAAAGTAGAACATTTTAAGCATTTTATAAGGCAACTTTCTAAGAGGAATGCTATTGTTAATGCAAAAGTGGATTTTCCTGTGCTAGTGGGTTCTTGAGAACTGCCTGAAAGATTTGCATATAAAACTCAGATGAAGTAAAATTAGCTTATTTGTACAGATGGTTCCAGATCTTTCCCCAGATGTCTGGGCCTTGCCGTTACCTATGGACGAAGTCCTGGTCCTGTCTCTAACGCTGCCCGGTCCAGTGTACAACTCCCTGACACCGTCTACTTCAGTCCCAACAACGCTGGCCAGGTCCTGTTTCCGTGCTGCTCTTTCTCTATCCCGTGACACCTTCCCAGCCTCCTGGGCACCGCTTGTAACCCGGGCCTCTGAGCCCCATCTGTCCTGTACCATCCAAGCCCTGCCTGAACCCTGGGCCTCCAAGCCCAGCCTTCACCTGTATCTGCCCTTGCCAGACCTTGCGTGGCCGACCTATACTGGGCCCCGTATCTGGGCATGCTGCCCTACCTGATCCGGGAGAGTGAGAGAGGGAGCTGGCAAGAGAGAGTGAGCTTGAGAGAGAGGAGGGCCTGCAAGAGTGGGCACCCTAAGAGATAGGGGGGAAGAGCCTGCAAGAGCGCACCCCTCTGAAGGGGAGGGGAGGAGGAGGGGAGGCCTGGAGCTCCCTTTTATCTGCTGTCAAATCCCACCCACAGACATTCCTTTCTGATTGGCTCCTTGTTCCATGGGTATGATAATTGGCTAAAGTGACCTGGCATTTCTCCACCTTAGCTCCAGCTGTATCAAAGTAACCTGACATTCTCCACCTTAGGGCCAGCTGTATCACTATGAAGTGTGATGAAAGTTGGAATAAAATTCTTAGCATTTTTGGGTCGATCTGGGAGACATCACGTAAATGTTATGTACGTGTTTTCACAGTAATATCTCAAAAACCGTGGCATTTAAGAAAAATTCTTACATTAAAGATATCACATTACTTGGAATTTTCTCTCACAGAATGCTTTTCTTTCTAGCTGCTAAGCGAATTCCAGCACGAATGTTGAGAGAAACTGGAAAGAATAGTTCATGATTAAAGAGCCGGGAAGCCGCACTCGGCTCTCAACCGCCATCTTCCCTACAAAAGCTCTTCATGGCGCTCTCCCCGGGTGTCTGGAAGTCAGAGGCAGTGAAGAGGAAACAGATTTTTTCTCCTACTGGGCCCTTCCACGCGGATCCAGAGCCTCCCAACAGGGCTGACAACTCGAGCTGGCTCACAAGGTAACAATTAGCAAAAAATGTGCATAAAGAACCAGACGTCCTGTGGGGGGTGCATTTGGGAGGATGATTCTGGCATCTGATGGGTTATTAGCAGAGACCCCTGTTTCGGGGTTTGGCTGCAGAACCACCTGATGGGACAGTTGCCAGTGGAAGGTCTGGGGAAGTCGGGGTGAGAACCAGCACCTCCCGCTGCTGATCTGGAGGGGCTGGGCCCATTCACCTTCTCCTGGAGACTGACCCCATGGCTTGTGTTTGTCTACATGGTTTGAATACAAACAGGCTGTTCCTTTTCTTTTGGTCTCTCTTTGGGGCCACATGCTATGGTGCTCAAGGTCCACTCCCAGATCTGTGTTTGGGGCTCACCTGTGGCTGTGCTCAGGGGACCATAAGGGTTTTCACCAGGGCTTCCTGAATGCAGACCGTGTGCTATGAACTGTTCCTCTGAACATACCACACAGCATAGCAACATCGACACTGTCAATGTTCCTCGCATAGCAACATCGACACCACCACCGGTGCCAACTTCTCTTCACCAACGTCCCAGGTTCTCTCCCATGTCCCCTCTCCACCGCCCTCTGACCGCCTCCAGCCTGCCCTCTTGACAGGCTCCTTTCTAAGCTTCCTGTTAGCTTTTGAGTCTCGGTTCCTGTGGTTTGGGTAACTGGCTCCATCTCCTCTTCACACCATCTTTGTCCTGACTCTCCTGCTCAGGTCCTGTTGCTTCTTCCCTGTCTCTTCCCCTCCGCTCTGTCCTTCCTTCTCCTCCCGAGACTCTGGGCCCAAGGTTGATCTGGGCATCCCCCTTTAAAACAATGCACTCCCTCATCCAGTTATTCTAAACCCCACACTCAAGGAAACACCCACTCAACCAATGTCTTCCTCCTTCCCTCATAACCCATCAGCAGATCTTTCATCTCTCTTGAAAATCCTCCTGGCCCCAATGTGTAGTTTGTCCTGGTTGCCCAGAGATCACCTTAAATCTGAGCTTCCGCTCCCATTGCCTGGCGAATGTGGTCCCTCACGGGCTGGCTGGCCTCCCTCCCTCTGCGGACTGCGCGTTGACCTCTTTCCCTGCTTTCTTCTCTTTGAACCAGCACCTGCCTCTGGGGTGGGGGGGGGGGGCAGGTAGCTGTTGGTTAAGGTTTCCTGACCAGCCTGTCCACTGCATGGGAGTCTTGCATTGTTTCTACAGAGCAGATAGTCACGCTGGCCACAAAGTAAGTGTGTGCTAAGTACAAGGCAGAACTCCATGTTCCTGGCCATACTCACCCAACAGAGGGTTCTTAGCTGGCGTTTCTCTCTCTCTGCCTCCCTACATCTTCCATTAGATTAACCAGTATCACCTGTGTTTCATTTTTCCACTTTTATCTTCTGTGACTTTTATTTCTAAAAGATGTTTATTTAAAAAATATTAAAACATCATGATGTGCGGTTATTTATGGCTGAGTTTTAGGCATTCAATATTGCAGTGTTGTTCCCACCGGCTGCCATCCCCAGGTCCTCTCACACCCCTCCATCCCCACCCCCCAGCCTGTCCCCTCGACAGGTACGTTTTTAAGCTTAGCCTAACATTGACTCCCTCTTTTTTTTTTTTTTTTTTGAATTTGGATCACACCCAGGGACGCACAGGGACTATTCCTGGCTCTGAGCTCAGGAATTACTCATGGCGGTGCTCGGGGAGCCATATGGGATGCCAGGGACTGAACCGAGGTTGACCAGAACCCAGGTTGACCAAGTAAAGGCAAATACCCTACAGGTTATATCACTCCGGCTCTTCTTTCTCTTTTTTTTGATTCTGGCTCACAGGTGAGCTTTGTGCAGCATCACGGCTGTTGGCTTCATACGTTCCCTGGATTCCATTGCTATGGGCCCTTCCCTGTGCACCTGCCTGGATCAGGACTCTGGAGCAGGGAGAGGTGGTGCCAGCTGGACTGCGGGTCCTCTGGGGCGAGCAAGGCTGGTGGGCAGGGAGCAGATGCCTAGGGGTAGAGTGGAGCCCTCGGAGGGGAGGGCCTGGGTGGGGTACGGTCTTTTTGGGCAGGGTCAGGCTGGGCGGGGGCTTCTTGAGGGCGGGCGGAGAGCTCCACCCTGGTATGGGGAAGCTAAGGAGGGTTGGTGCTTCCTGTAAGGGCTTCATGGCGCTCTCCTGGGATACTGGGGCTGTGTGCTCTTGAGGGCGTTTGTTCTTCGCCCGGGCCTTGGGTCTGCCCTTAGCCATTTTTTAAAAACCTTTATTTAAACCCTGTGAATTACAAAGTTGTTCACAATCCAGTTGTTTTAGGTATCCAGTATTTTAACACCCGTGCCACCACCAGTGTGCCCTTCCCGCCACCAGGGGTCCCCAGTCCCCGCCACCCCCCCAAGCCTCCTCCCTAGCAGGCACAAATTATCCGCAGTTTCAGGAGTGTAGCGGTTATCATGGTTGCCTCACATATTTATTTACTTTATATTGTTTATTGCTAGATGTATCTCTTAATGATAGTGTATCAGTAACAGCTTCACTCGTATCACTTGTCTTCCGTTGCTCATTGATTTGCTCCAGCGGGCACCAGTAACATCTCCATGCTTCCTGTCACATGATAGTGTAGCCCAAAGGCATCTGCTCACTCCAGGAACACAAAGAGCCTCAGACCATTCGTTCAGGTCATGGGAATGAGGTCTATAATTGTTACTGGTTTTTGGCATATCAAGCATATCAAATACAACACAGGTAGCTTACCAGGCTCTGCCGTGTGGGTGGTATACTCTCAGTAGTAGGCTCTCAGTTCATGCATTTATTAATGAACCAACGGGGAGAGATTGGCTTTTCTCTTGGGTGGAGCTCTGATGAACTGTGGAGTCCGGATGTTGAGCATGGTGGCCCGAATGGTGTGGGGGGTTCCTCTGGCTTCTTGGGAGGCTCTATTGGGATGGTGGGCCAGGGCTAGAACTTAACATCCCTCCTGGGTGCCTCATGATCAGCTGAGCACAGGGAGAGCTGTAGCTGCTCTGCCTCGTGTGTCTGAGTCCCGACATGTAAACTGAGGAACACGCTGATTGCCTAGAGAACACGACTGCCTGGTTGGCACAGACCGGGCAGGGTTCATTTGTCCAGAAAACGCCACAACATTTCCCGAGATCAGCAGCAATGATTCTGTCTGGGGCCTTATCTTTTGGAATGAGAGTTTCCTGGAGCAAATGTGAAGGTGTGTTAAAGCAGGCCTCTTGGTTCTTGGCCCCAAGTGGTGTCTCAGGAGACGCAGCGTTCTTGAGAGCACAGGAATCGTGATGAAGTCTGCCCTCCTGGCTAAGCTCTCCCAGAGGGCCATGACTCACTTCCCTTCTGTTTCTAATCAATGGCTCATTCCGATCGTATTTCCTTGTTGTTTTATCTAGGCTGTTTCATAATCCTGTTACATGGACGATCAAACTAGACTTGTTCTATAAGTCCCTTAGATTTGTGTCTTTGGAGTAAATTACATAGCTGCATTTGTATTTTAAAGTGATGTGCTCCTCAGCTGGGCCCGGTCTGTGTTCTGTCCCCAAATGCTGTTTCCAGTCTCAGCTGCTGTAATTGTAACGCCCAGTAGATTTTCTGTCATTCTGTCTAGTCTCTGGATTCCTACATTGCTTCCTTAAACCTTTAATATCATTACTGCGCTCTTTGGGGGACATGTCTGTGACTGCTCTCTTCAGTCTCCTTCTGCTGTTACAAAGCCTCTCTTTCCCAAAGACTTGGCTCTTGATTTGGGTGCCTCAATGGTCAGACAGATTTCTCTTCAGTGGAAGGTCAGCACCGCAGTGGGTCTTCAGTTCAGTGAGTCTTCAGCTCAGTGGGTCTTCAGCTCAGTGGGTCTTCAGCTTAGGGGTCTTCAGCTCAGGGGTCTTCAGCTCAGTGGGGATTCAGCTCGGGTCCTCCTGTATGCAAGGGAGATGTGCTAACTGCTGCCCAGGCATCCCTCTACCCATCGCACCCCAATAGCAATCCCAGGTGGGCTCTAACGGGTAGGGCTGGCTCTGTAACCTGGTGGAGGAGAGTGAGAAGAAGCTGTTCAGAGGTTGTAGTGAGATTAGAGGAAGCTGGTTTTGTTTGGGGGCCCACAAAACTAAAGGCTCAGGGTTGACTCCTGGCTCTGAGCTCAGGGATCATTCCTGGCTTTGCACTCAGGGATCACTCCTGGGTCTGAGCTCAGAGATCACTCCTGGTGAGCCCAGAGAACCATATACAGTGCTGGGGATCTAATCTGGTTAGCTGTGTGCAAGGCAGATAAATTATCTACTGTATTATATCTCCAACCCCTGTGTTTTATTTTACTACCAAAATTTTTTTTATTACTTTGTTTTGGGACCACACCAAATAGAGATCAGGGCTTTCTCCCGGCTCTGTTCTCAGGAATCTCTCCTGGCAGTCTCTGGGACCATATACGGCACTGGGGATTATACTTAGGCTCTGGGATCATATATGGTGCCGGGGATTATACCCAGGCTCTGGGATCATATATAGTGCCAGGGATTATACCTGGGCTGGCAGTGTACAGAGCAAGTGCCTGAACCACTGTGCTGTCTCTCAGCCCTGTGGTGCTAGGAGGTGTGACGACTCTTCCAGGAATTCTCGGCCAACTGGTTCAGTGGTTCAGCTGGGTCCCTCTGTGAGGCCTGGACATGCTGTGCCACCAGGGCAGTGCCAGGGCCTCTAAGGCTACATCCAGTGATGTTCAGTTCATATGTGCTTTCTGGCATCAAACCAGGGCCGGCCACAGTCAATGCACATTTCCTAATGCCTACATCATCTCTTCAGCACCTCAAAAATCTATCCCTTCCTCCCTCCCTCCCTTCCTCCCTCCCTCCCTTCCTCCCTCCTCCCTTCCCCTCCCTCCTCCCTCCCTTCCTTCCTTCCTTCCTTCCTTCCTTCCTTCCTCCCTTCCTTCCTTCCTTCCTTCCTTCCTCCTTCCTCCTTCCTCCTTCCTCCTTCCTCCCTTCCTCCTTCCTTCCTTCCTCCTTCCTCCTCCTTCCTTCCTTCCTTCCTCCCTTCCTTCCTTCCTTCCTCCTTCCTTCCTCCTTCCTTCCTTCCTCCCTTCCTCCCTCCTTCCCTCCCCTTCCTCCCTTCCTCCCTTCCTCCTTCCTCCCTTCCTCCTTCCTCCTTCCTCCCTTCCTCCTTCTCCTTCCTCCCTCCTCTTCCTTCCTCTCCTTCCTTCCTTCTCTTCCTTCCTTCCTTCCTTCCTTCTTCCTTCCTTCCTTCCTTCCTTCCTTCCTTCCTTCCTTCCTTCCTTCCTTCCTTCTTCCTTCCTTCCTTCCTTCCTTCCTTCCTTCCTTCCTTCCTTCCTTCCCTTTGGTTTTTTGGACCCAATACCCAGTGATGCTCAGGGGTTGCTCTGGCCTCTGCACTCAGGAGTTACATCTGGTGGTGCTCAGTGGGCATATGGAATGCTGAGGACTGAACCCGGGTTGGCTGTGTGCAAGGTAAATGTCTACTATTGCTCTGGTGCCTAGAAAGTAATTTCTAAGGAAAGGAAATATGAAATCTTTATTGTAGCAGGCAGAGGAAGATATCAAATAAGGCACAGAGTTTTAGTATAATTTGACCCCAGTTATTAATGCCTCAGAAAAAAATAACTTCTCATGGTGATTGATAGCAGGCTGCTGACCTTGGTTCCTAGCACTGCTTGTGACCCCTGAGCCTTACAGGAGAGATCCCTGAGTGCAGAGCAAGGAGTAAGCCCTGAGCACTGTTGGAGGGGTGGAGTGTGTGTGTGCACGCGTGTAGGTATGTGTCTCGTGTGTATGTGTGCATGTGTGCCTCTGACTTATCACAGGACGAGGAATAGTGGAGCTGAATCAGGGTATTTTTTTTCTATTATATAAATCATATTTTTTGGATACATCACAAAAATGTATCTCTCACTGTGCCCAGCCACTCATGAGGTGCCCGGGAGGTATGGCAGGTTCCAGCCCTGGCCCACCGTCCCAGCAGAGCCTCACAACAAGTCAGATGACCTCCCACTCCATGAGGACCTCCATTTTCCTCCTCGTCAGAACTCCACCCAGCAGACCAGCCTATCACAGCCCTGCTCACGCTGCCACTTGTGGCTGCGCTGTTCATCAATAAATGCTGGATTTTGAGATGACTACAAGAGTATGCTACCCACATGGCAGAGCCTGGCAAGCTACCCGTGTCGTATTTGATATGCCAGATACCAGTAACAATTATAGACCTCATTCCCATGACCTGATGGAATGGTTTGAGGCTCTTTATGTTCCTGGAGCAAGCAGGTTCCCTTGGGCTCTACTTGCATGAGACAGGTCATATGGAGATGTTACTGGTGCCCGCTCTAGCAAATCGAAGATAAACGGGAAGACAGTGACAGTGATACATCACAAAAAAGCATCTTCTGGTCTGAAGCAATAGTACAGTGGCTAAGGCACTTGCCTTCACGCTGTCAGCCTGACTTTTATCGTGGCGCCCTGTCGGGAACGTCGCTGGGGTCCCCGACAGTGTCAGGACAGAGGTTGTCTTCTACCTCCGAGGACGCCGGGAGAAAGATGAAAACTCACGAGTCGGTGCAGTTCCAAAAATGGCTTTTAATAGTACAAAAGCTCTTCCACAGCAATCCAATATAATGAACAAACTCTAGCTCTGGTCCGAACTTAGACCATACAAAGAGCCTAAGTCTCCCACCAAAGAGAGAGAGGTTGTCACCCGAGCTGAGTCCTACCCAGAAGGAGCAAAAAGGCCAAAGAGCAAAAGGCCAAAGCCAAAAGCCAAAAAGCCGCAGGAGCCAAAAGCTGAAGGCTGAGGAACCAAAAGCCAAAGGTGAAGGGGCCTCAAGTCAGCCCCTTATATACACCAAAGTAATCCAATCGGGAGGTTGTCATGCCAACAAAGAACCCTAAACAGAGTGTAGTGCCACACCCTATTGCAGGTATAAACAAAGGTTACACCAAGGACTAATCCCGAGATTATCTCTTATGTAAAACACTGGAGAGAGAGGGGCTGTAAGCGGGGCTGATATAAAGTAATACATCTTAACTTCATGAGCTTCATGTAATCTAGATGGTACCCACAAGGTCCTTATTATTATCTGCACCAGTGTGACTCTGAGTATCTTGTTCTCATGTACTGAAAGGGTCATACTCACCTGCTTAGAGCAAACTAGTATGATCCTTCCTATAGTCTTCCTTTAGTCTCAACGTAGCCAGGGTGGTAGTCTCCTGGTAAATTCTAACTGTCCCACGTTGGGTGCAGTGGGTATAAAGAGGAGCTGTGCCCAATCTAGAAAACATAGAAGTCTTAGTAGATGTATAAGTCAGAAGTTATTCAATCAAGGTGACTTCTGTAACTGCCACACCCTCTAGCAGTGTTTACATAGAAGAGAGATCTCATTAGAATGAACCTTGGCTTAAATAAGATTAATCTGGGAGTGAGCAAAACAACAAAACTCCCAGATTAGCTAAACATGTCCTCCAACAGTGTCCCATATGGTTCCCCAGCACTTCTGGGAGTAATTCTTGAGTACAGAGCCAGGAGTAAGACCTGAACATCACCAGGTGTGACCCCAAAACAAAACCAAAAAAAAATGTCTTCTAAGACAAAACAATGAGTATTTCTTCAGATACTGGAAATGTTGGTGGAGACCACGTCCTCCGCCACACACTTCCCTCTGATTAGAACCGCACAAGTGTCCCTCTTTGTCTCCTATTTCCTTATTTGCAAAATGCTACATTCAGGCTGGATTGGTGGTTCTCAAATATTGTCCCATGTTTTGTGTTTTTGAAAAAAACAAAACAGAGCAAAAAAGGGAGCATTTCTGCCAGATGTGCAGCCACTGAGAACATCAGATGGAGCAGCTGCCAATGCAATCAGTATGACAATTCTTCAAACGAAAGGGGAATTACTGCTCATCTAGAATGCCCACTTCTGGGTCTCTCTCCCAAAGCAGATCACGACTACAGGTGCACTCTTGTTTTTGCTTTTAAATTTTATTTTATTGAATCACCATGCGATGGGCCATTACAAAGCTGTTCATAATTGGGTCTCATTCATACAGTGTCCCAACGCCATCTCTCTACCAGTGCATGACATTTCCCAGCACCAATGTGCTCTGATTCCTCCCCACCCCACAACCTGCCTCTATGGTCTCTCTCTCTCTCTGTGTCTTTCTATCTCTCTCTTTCTCTCTCTCTCCTTTTGCACATTCTGGTTTACAATTATGTGTGCACTCTTGACCAGAGTACCATTATTTCCAGGAGCCAGAGTGAGACGCAGCCAAATCACCAGTACACAAATTCATAAACTAGCTGATCCATAGACAAATGAACAGCATATGGCAGAGCCGGCCATTGGGCATTCCCCGCCGAGGCAAGGAAGAGAACCCTGGTGCATGCTACAGCACGGATGTGTCAGTTGGCCACTCTCCGGGTCAAAACAAGCCACTAACTAAAAAGTCATGTAGGATTTCACTGAGATGCAGTACCTAGAGCAGTTGAATTTATGGAAACAGAAACTCGAGGAAATAGAAACTAGAGAGCTGTTGACCAGGTTGCAGCTCAGGAGGGGAAATGGGGAGTTGATCTACTATGATTTGATTTTAGTTATCCAGAGGAAAAAATAGGCTGTATAATAAAACTGGGACAATCTATTGCACGTGATAGAATGGTATGCTTACATGGTAGATTTCACAGCACATAGATTTGATCAGAATTAAAAATAAGAAGCTAAATTTTCTCCAATGAAAAATTGAATTGATTGTATCTGTGAGATACACAGTTATTAAGTTGTTCATGATTGGGTTTCAATTATGCCGTGTTTCAATACCTGTCCCTTCACCAGTGCACATTTCCCACCACCACTGCCCCCAGTTTCCCTCCCCATCCTGCCCCCAGGCTACCTCTACCTGTATGCAGACTCTCTCTGTCTCTCTCTGCTCTCTCTGTCTCTCTCTGTGTCTCTCTGTTACTCTCTCTCTCACACACACAGACACACACACACACACACACACACACACACTCTCTCTCTCTCTCACCTTTAGGGCACTCCGGTTTGCAACACAGGTACTGAGAGGTTATCATGATGTCCCTCTACCTCCTTTCAGCACCCAGCTCTTGTCCAGAGCTGACCATTTCCAACTATCGTTGTCACAGTGGCTTCTTCTCGGAAAATAGAAAACTTTAAAAGTCTATGTGCTCTGAAAACCAATATGGGTAGTGTCCGCTGGTCCCATGGGTTCAGAGAAGCTAGTTGTCTACCAGAAACTGGCTGGTTTTCTGGTTTTGAGTTCACAGTACATAAAATTCCCATGAAGCTTCAATTAAAAAAATACATGCCCACTCTGTGCTAGGCTGATGGGGTGTCCTGGGAGGGGGCAGGTTTTGGTCTTCGCCTGCCTCCCCCCCCCCCCGACTCTCAGAGGCCAGAAAACCTCGCAACACATCCACAGTCATCCTCAAGGTCCGGACTCCACAGGGGAACACAACCTGATCCCCATGGTGTGCACACACAAAGCACCTGCACGATATCTCAAAACCTGGTATACCACAAACGTGTGGGAGTCAGAGGTTAGGAAAGACAGAGAAGAAACAGTGTGCTACTAATCGTTGAAAATACAATACCAGCCGAGAACTGAGCATTGAATATAGGCAAAAAAGATACACATGATAACCTCTAAATATATGTATTGCAATCCACAATGTGTAAGAAAAGGAAGAGAGAAAGAAAGAGAGAGAGGAAAAGAGATAAAGAACCTGCCATAGAGGCAGGCCAGGGGAGGGAAGGGGAGGAACTTGGGACACTGGTGGTGGGAAATGGGCACTGGTAGAGGGATAGGTGCTGGAACACTGTATGACCGAAACCCAAATATGAATATCATTTGTAATTATGTATCTCACTCTGGTATAATAAAATATTAATTAAAAATGCAAACCAAACTCCTCCTGTCTAAAATCAGTTCCCATAAACACTTTGGAATAAGCATCTCTTGGTCTGGGATGTCAAATCCTTTGCATTGTGACGTTTCTCAGAGGGGAAAGAGTCAAACCAAGGCATGATTATTTCTGACGCTTTTGTTGACCTTGAGCAGAATCTGTGTGACAACCTGGGAAGCCACAAAGAAGGGGGCGTTGATTCAATGGAAGATGAATCGGCCAAATACTTAAGGGCTGCTTTGTGCTAACACTTTATGTGTGAATGGTTGTCATTGTGCATATAAATGTGGCCCCACATCCAGGGAACTATACTCTTAAGAGCCATTAAACTCCCTTTTGGAATTTCCTTGCCTTTATTGTGTTTTATTTGTATGGACTGCAGAATATTTTTGCCCAAGAATATTTTTCTTTGTAGATATATGATAACAGGAAATTTGCTTGTGATACAGAACTTGTTCAGTCAAATTACACATAAAGGCAACTATTTGGTAAGCTGGAAGAATCATCTTAAATTATATTTAATACAATACTTGGCGATCACATAAAATTCCAGAGTAATGACTATATTTAGAAGAAAGTGCATGGACAAAAAGAAATATTTGCAACTTGATTCATCGCGTTTACTTGGCTTAGAAGGAAACTGAGAAAATGGTCTGACAAGCCATCATGATATTCATTTTTTCTTTCTTTCCTTTAACAATTTTTTTATAATACCATATTTACCAAGTTGTTCACAACACGGTTATTTGAGACATTAAATGTTTCAACACCAATTCCACCAGCAGTGTGAACTTCCCATCACTCTCGTCCCCAGTTTCCTAACCCCCAGCCCAGCCTGCCTCCTTGTGTGCATGAACAAATTTACTTCATATTGTTTGTTACAACACAAAGGCAAAAGGAATGACTGAACTCAGATGGAGAGAGCCCCTCTGTGATCCTGGTTACCCCTCACAGTGATGTCACTGAGGTCATCCTCCGAGTGGCTGCTGTGATGCTCAGAGCTGGCTCAGCCTTCTGGGCCATTGTTTTCATTTGCTGAACCTGGCAGGCTTCTGTGTCACTTCCCATCAGATTTGCGTGCTCCAGGAGCTGTAGATTTGGAACAGTCTGGTGGCTTGCAGCTTGATGAGCACAGTTGTGGAGCTGGCAATCACCATCAGAGGTGTCGGGGGTGGCAGCGGGCACGGACTTCAGGCAGAAAGGAGAATCTGCCTGCCCCCATTTCAGGAAATCCACCCTCCTCCCTGCTCTGACCAGAATTGTCAGCCCAGATTGGTCCACCTGGGGAGACTCAGAGGTATCACATCCTTTTCAAGACTAATTGTGAAGCTGGGCTATTTCTCTGTTGGCAAGATGGTGGGCGTGGGCAGGAGCTTCCAGTGGTGGGGGTGAGGAGCCTGACCTTTTTCTTTACCCAACTCCCATCACAGTATTTGATTAAAGAGGTCACTGGTTTTGTCAGTTTAATTGTGACTCATCAGAACCTTCCTACCTGAGAACACAGGAGAGCACCTGGGAAGTGGTATTGTTGCTAATATCATGCTGTGAGGGTGTGATGTTTGGGGCTGTGTCAGCCACTTTGCCACCATAAGGAAAAGGCCAGACTCTCCCAGAGCAGCCACCCAGCGACTTCTTGCTGTGTGTGGTAGCTCAACACCTGTTATTGACATAAATTAAATTAATAGTGTTCGTTGAACACTTCTAATGTGCTTGGCAATGTTCTAACGTCTTTAAAGATGAAGAAGAACAAAGATCCTTGTCCCCCTGAAACTGTCCTAGCCACCCTCCATCAGATGCTGTCATTCCCCAGTGTCGTGGGGCTGCATTGTCTTTTGAGGGTTGGAACTGGCTTCTATGGGGACAAGCTGATTGTCAAATTTTCAGAACTTGTTGCTAAACATAGCCATTGTTACAAATTAAATCATATGCAAGTGTGATTGATTCAGTGATATTAAACCAACTCATCGCTTCCTACCATTTTACTAGCCAACCATCTACGGTTATTTACATCTGCTTGATTTATGTGATTCTCAGTGTGGAGTGCACTGCTGTGCACGTCCTCCCGGCTCCACCTTCAATGTCACTTTCGTAGCTTGAAATCTGCCATGACAGGAATATTTGTACCATGGAGACTGACAAATGTTACACATTAGGGCTTGATTTATTGGTTTAATGACTGTCAGGACTTAAATGAGGAAATATTAATAATGCAGATTAAACATTTACATGGTCACGTTACATTGGGAATAGCAAAATTGTCTGAGATAACATATTCTTCCAGTATCAGAAAATCACTTGATTTCACAGCGGAGTGTTTTGTGCCAGTTTAACGTTCAAGTGAAACTTTAATGTATATCTTCATTGTTTTCATCTTCACTTTACTCACGTAACCAAACAAAAAACTCTCAGCAGGCATTCCAATTTTTTTTTTTTGAGGAAACATTGATTTGACCCCATGTGTCTATTTCAGGAGTAATTTTTCCACATATGTTTGAATATTATCACACTGCACGCATCACTAAAGTGCTGATGGGGTCCCGTCTCCCTCTGAGGGGTCCCTCCACTGTGTTCCCTACAGCCTTATCTTTTACTTCCGGCAATCTTGGTTCTGCACTTTGGACACAAGGATGACCTTGGATTGATATTAGGATTTGTGTGTGTGTGTTGTGTTTGTGAGTGTGTGAGTGTATGTGTGTGTGAATGTGAGTGTGTGAATGTGTGTGTGAGCTGGAGTTATGTGAGTGAATGTAAGTGTGTGTGTGTGTGTGATGTGAGTGTGTGAATGTGTGTGTGAGCTGGAGTTATGTGAGTGAATGTAAGTGTGTGTGTGTGTGTGTGTGTGTGTGGTGTTGGAGTCAAACCCAGGACCTCCTACATGTGAGGTTTGTCCTCTAATGATGAACCACATTCCCAGACCTTGGTGCAGCAGATCCATGAGTTTGGGAAGTCAGGCAGAAATTTGGAGCTGAACTGAACACGGGGAAGGCTTTTGTCCCTGTTGTTTCTGTGCCACACTCCTGATGCTCTGCACTGGGCTCTGTGCTGGGGTCGGGATTGGGGTGGGGTCACTCTGCGCCCGCGCTGGCAGGGGGCATGTGCAGAACCAGATACGGAGCCCGGGCACTTCAGCCTCAGAGCCTTGGTGCCATCTCGCCCGTCCGCGGGAGAGTTTTTTGACTCATGCCCAGGACAGCTGACATATGGACCTTCTGCTCGAGAGGAAAACCCTCTAGTTTAGGATTTCCCTAAAGCCTCAATTTCACAACATGGTAATATGCCAGATGTTCTTTTGTTAGGAATTTAGCATGTGCTCAATGGAAGAATTCCCGTAGCGAAGCAAACAAGGAGAAGCGTGTTAAGGAGTAAATGTCTGTCCGGATCCAGGGAGATGGTTCCCAGTGCTGGCCCTTCCTTTCAGTGTGGGGACCCTGACACCTGTGTGTAAAGCCAGTGGGGAGAGCATCGAGGACCGCTGACTGCCCAGTGCCCTTGCGTGAAGACGGGCAGAGCCTTGCAGAAGCTCAAGGAGATTCAGCCCTTATCCTGGGAGGCGAGTTCTGCAGCTGGATTCGGTCAGGCTGGGTCTGTCCCAGTTCGGTTTTCATGTGTGTCCTTGTTCACATCTGTCCCTGTTCTCTCCTGTCGCCTGCGCCCAGGAGGTTGTAGATTCTGAGAAGTTGGGATTTCTTAGGTGGCTGCTTCGGCATATGACTTCATGGGTTGTGTGCAGTTGACTTCATCATGTAGCTAGAACTGAGGACTCTTTCTGTTTCCTCGTGTACTCATCTGGGAGCCAGTATATTCTGATTCGGCCCTGGAGTAAGACAGACAAGCTGAGGGCTCTTAGCGATTCTGTCACAGGGGCGGAGACGAGTCCCCGAGGACTAAGCACAGGCTTAGAATGTGGGAGTTGTGGGTTTTGTCACCAGCATCCCATGGTCCCCCAAGTACTGTGGGGGACAGGACAGCTACAACCAACCCCCAATGCCACTTGGTTTCAGACCCCACACAATAAAACTAGAGTAGCTAAAGAAGCTTCTAGAATGTGAGTGTCGCAGACTAGTTGTTTACAATTAGGGATTTTGCAGACTTTTGTGTGCCATCCCGTCACTTCCCAGGTGACAACATAGAACAAGAAAAGGCAGAGACTTGGAGTCATATAGAGGAAGGGCTCAACCCTCCATCCCTCACCCCCATGAGCAAACAGGCCTGGTGCTCTTGGGGAGTCACAGAATTCCCAACCCAGGACTACCCAGGATCAAGCCTGGATGCCAGAGAATCACCCAGAGAATTCAACAGACAGGTGACATGCTCTTGCATTCGTGAGCTAGTTATGATGCTCACTACCCCTAACTCCTATGCCCAAGTCCTACCCACACTTTACAATGGGAAAAAGCACCTCAAAGTCAAAAGGACAGAGCTTCAAAGGTTTAAGAGTGATGCTGGAGCTAGAGAGATAACGGAAAGGGATTGAGCACCTGACAGGCACGCTGGGGGCTACAAGCTTAATCCCCAGCACTGTGTGGCCCCAAACACCACCAGCTGCGGCCCTAAAGTTCCCCCTCTTCGCTCACTGAGCCTGACTGACTGCATCACTGAGGCCTCAGTGCAGAACTATCAGGCCCAAGCACTGGGCCAAGTAATCACCCCCGCCACCCTGTGTAATAGTAGGAGTCAGAGACTGGGGTTATCATCAGACAGGGTTAACGCCCTTCCATGGAAATGTAGGGCCTCTGGGGAGACTCTCCCAGGAGAGGGGGCATTCCGCATGTGGCTGTCTGCAGGGCAAGCAGAGAGCCCTCAGCGGGAGACCAATTGGTCAGCACTGTGGCCTTTGACTTTCTGTTCTCAAGAAACAAATATCTGTAGAAGCCACCGGGTCTGGGATTTATGCTCTGAGAGCCCATAGCAGCAGCTCGGCCCCATTCTCCTGCAGACCAGAGATCTGTGTGCTCAAACTTTCCCGAGTGCCCAAAGAGCCACATGCCAGGAGGATCACACCTTGGTGAATTCTACCTTGGAAGAGTTGAACATTAAAATTCCTGCTAACTACACCACCTCCCCACCTTGCCGATCCATTTCCTTTCACTGTGCTCAGATATTTAAAAACAAGCCAGAAAGGTGCAGAAACTGTCCATAGCCCTCTATAGCAAATGTGGATATCAAACCGTAAGTGCAGTTATTGCAACCATATTACTAAGTGAAAGAAGCACACACAAGAGTAGACCAGATCAGGGCATTTCCTTTGTTAAAACCCACTGGGGGAATGACTGGCTGAAAGAGGCCGTCTTGCAAGCACGCAGTCTTGGTGCTGCCCACATACACCAAACATGGATCTCACAGCTTTACTACCTGGGACTCCGCACCCCTTAACAGTGGGAGATTTCCAGGCACTGCCAGATGCCTGCAGACACCATGACTAAAGTGTGTGACTTCTGCACAACATAAGAAGCTCAAACTATGATAAAAGACATCCTTTTGAATGGGGAAAATATTTGCACATGGCACATCAGAGCAAGAGGTGATATCCAAGATTGACAAAGCATGTACAAAGCAACAACAACAAAAAACTAAAGATCACATCCCAAAATGGGATGTGGGAAGCGTCTGTTCATACAGGCGCGCTTTCCCAAAGAAGACCTGTGGCTGGCCAGTCAACTGGCTTATGGAAAAATGCTCTCCTTCAAGGTGGAAGGAACAGGGGAGCTTTTTGGGATTTCTCTGTATGGGTCTAGCCATGTTCTAGGACCCATCTACTAATACCATCCCTCAGAGGGTGAGGAATTACAGACCCAATTTTCGGTGGGGGACACCAATGTCCAGTTGGGTTCAGGTGAAGGGGTATATCAAGGCAGAACCTTAGTGTCACATGGCTAGGTTGGAAACGGTCTTGCCTCTGACGTGCTGTCCTCTCCATGTGTGCAAGGGACAATTTCTCCCTTCTGGAGTAGCCCCTGAGTACAAGAGGGTGGTTTGGAAACCACAGGCAGGTCTCCAAGCCATCTATCTCTTCATCTGTGCAGATTTCACAATCCCACTATTGGTATCATAAAGTGTGTTTCTCTTGCTAGCTTGGAGATAAGCAACTCTATGAATTCTATAGGAGAAGGAAGGTTTTCTCTATGCTTATAAACCAGAAACTGTAAAACCCCAGTGAATGTCTTGAATTGCGTTGAGTAAATCCACTCGCATAGACACTTGTCTTTGCACCACGCATTGACTCAAGTGCTGGCTGATCTGTCACTGCCCATCTTCTAGTTAACAGCACCTTAGACTGACATGTTCAGGGCTCTCTGCTTCCATGAATGAAAGAATTCATCTAAAGGAATGGATGGATTGTCTGCTAAAAGCCACGCACCGTGAGAATTCACAGAAGAATGGGCAATTATTTACACACAGGACAGCAGTGACCATTTCCCTCAAGGGCACAGAGGAGTTTGATAGTGACAAAGTGCTGCCCTTACTGCAATCACTGCAAAGGACCAGTATTCATCACCCCACAATCAACTGCGCTCACCCAGAGAAGCAAAAGGAGGTTCTGGAAAGTGAGGCTGGCTGAGTACGGGGTAGTTCATTGCCATAGTTGTTGAATTCCTTTCTGTAAGGAGAAGGGGACTGACTAGAACAGGATGAATAATATGTGTGTGTGTATATATATATATATATATATATATATATATATATATATATATATATATATGCCGTTCATGAGGCAGTCGGGAGGCATGGCGGGTTCTAGCCCTGGCCCACCACCTCGGCAAAGCCTCACAACAAGCCAGACCACCCCCTCCCCCCACTCCACGGGTGCCGCCATTTTCCACATTTGGACTTCCCTCTCGTCAGAACTTCACCCAGCAGACCAGCCCATCACAGCCCGGATCATTGACACCCACCCTGCAGCAGTTTTTTCCTCAATCCAGCCCAGGTATGCTGGTCCAGAGACTCTCACAAATGGGGCAGAGCTGTTCCTTGCTCTCCCTGTGCCCAGGCGTTCATGAGGCAGTAGGGAGGCATGGCGGATTCTAGTCCTGGCCCACCACCTCGGCAGAGCCTCACAACAAGCCAGACCACCCCCTCACTCCACGGGCACCGCCATTTTCCACATTTGGACTTCCCTCTCGTCAGAACTCCACCCAGCAGACCAGCCCATCGCAGCCCGGCTCGTGCGGCTGCTGCGCCAGCGGTTCATCAATAAATGCTTTATTTGGAGGTGTTTAAAAGAGTTTGCCTCCTGCTCGGCAAGCCTGGCAAGCTTCTCGTGTTGTATTTGATATGCCAAATTCCAGTAACAATTATTCCCATGACCTAATATAATGGTTTGAGGCTCTTTATGTTCCTGTAGCAAGCCGATGCCCCTGGCTCTACTGGCATGATACAGGACATATGGAGATATTACTGGTGCCCGCTCTTGCAAATATATATATATGTTTATATACATATATATATATATATATATATATATATATATATATATATCAACCTTTCTACATATTGTAATTCTCAGGCTGAAGGTTTTTTAAAAATTTTTATTACATCCTTACTGTGAGATATACAATTACAAGAATGTTCATAATTGGGTCTCTGTCATACAGTGTTCCAGCACCCAGCCCTCCACCAATGTCCCCACACTCCCTCACACCCAATCCCAGCCTGCCCCTATAACAGGCACCTTTTCTTTCTCTCTTTCTCTCTCTCTATCTCTGTTTCTGTCTCTGTATTTCTCTCTTCCCTTTAACTTTGTGGCTTGCCCTACAGATATTAACAGTTTATGATGTAAATCTCTATGTGCATATTCATCTTTTTTTTTTGCTTTTTTGGGTCACACCCAGCAATGCTCAGGGGTTACTCCTGGCTCTGCACTCAGAAATTACTTCTGGTGGTGCTTGGGGAACCATATGGGATGCAGGGGATCGAACCCTGGTCGGCTGCATGCAAGGCAAAGCGCCCTCCCTGCTGTGCTATCGCTCCGGCCACACTATGTATATATTCAATAGTGAGTTCTAGTGTGACATTATACTTCCTCATTCCCATCAACCTCCCCAGTTTGTTGCAACTACAATGATCATTATAGTGTATCCTGGGAAGGACCTGGTCCTAACCTTCTTTATTATCTAAGACTCTGCGTGCGGCGCAGCTGTGGTTCTGGTCTGTCCGTTGTCTGGCTTTTGCAGTCTATGGAGGCTGCATAGGATGAAGGTTTTGTGATTAG
Source organism: Cryptotis parvus (assembly GCA_021461705.1). Classification (NCBI taxonomy): domain Eukaryota; kingdom Metazoa; phylum Chordata; class Mammalia; order Eulipotyphla; family Soricidae; genus Cryptotis; species Cryptotis parvus. The sequence goes on from JAJIBD010024845.1 coordinate 143,835, forward strand.
TTATGAGCCCCTTAAGGGTTTGTCATCATTCTCTGTCAGCCTGGAGAAGTGCATGGTTGATGGGAACTCACTGAGTCAGCCCTCCAACTGATTTTGTATAGTCAAGTCTAGTAATAGCCCTGAACTTCAGACATGGAAACATCTTTTATATCATTTTTTGGTGGAACCAAGTAATGCTCAGGGCTTACTCCTGGATCTGGGCTCAGGGATCACTCCTGATGGTGCTCGGGGACAGTTATGGTGCTGGGAACTGAACCCAGGTTTGTACATGCAAGGCAAACTACACGTGCTGTACCATATTTCTGGCCCCCCAGTAAGTCCTTTTTAAGTGTTAAATCTCCTTCCTGAGTCACTTTTAGAATCAGGGAGGCAGGGATTGAGACAGCCAGGACTAATCCTGCCATCCCCTAAAGCCAATAGGGAGGGTCACTGGACCAGCTATTAGCTCTTTGAGATTGATCGCAGCAGTTTCCTTGCTGTTTGCAGGGCAGGAGACAGAGCGCATGGGCCATCTGCTCAATGGCAGCTCTCCTTTAAAAAATATCACATATTGATCGGGTGGAATGGCCCCCAAAAATTGATCTTGGGTTTTGGGGATGTTGTAAAATCACAAATTAACAGCACCATGGAGCAAACTGCAGTATGTGTATGTCATAACTGTAGAATGTGAACTTCAAGATATTGGTGACATTTAAAGATGACATGAACCAGGGTGACAGACACCCAGATAGTCAGGTCTTATTCCTACAAGAAGCGCTTTAAGAGCACAAGGGGATTCTAGCAGTGACAGCAATTCTTCGCCACCACACCTGAACATGCCGGGCGTTTCCGACACTCTGTCAATAACTCATCCAAGCCACAGGGCAGCAGTCACATGAGATGCCCACAGCCCACAGGGGTGAGGATGCAGAGCTGGGACCCATGTTTGACTTTGGTCAGTTTCAGGGGCTGTTCTTCCAATCATCATTTGAGATCAACAATACTAGCAACCTGCCTTTAAAATTTTAGAGTGCTGGAGTGATAGTACAGTATGGAGGGTGTTTGCCTTGCTTGTAGCTGACTGAGTGAATCCCTGGCATACTTTATAGTCTCCTGAGCATTGCAAGAAGTAATTTCTGGGAGCAGATCTAGGAGTAACCCCTGAGTATTGATGGGTATGACCCCCAATCTAAAATATACACAACCAAACAAACTAAAGAAAAAAAGCAACCCTAAAACCAAACAATTCCCTAAACAACACAAAAGTTCCTTTAATGTTTAGATGACATTGTCAGAGTAGTGCTACCATTATGGTTTTGATGTAAAAGTTTTGTGATGTACATAATCATCACCACCAACACGGCCAGGACCCTCCACCACTGTTCTCAACTCATGCCTTATCTCTCTCTATCTTGCCTCATCTCAAATCCCATCCTCTACTACTTGGCAATCTCAGCTTTGGTCTTTGACCAAAAGATCATCTTGTATTTGTCCTCTCTCTGATTAATTTCGCTGAACTTGCTACCCCCATTTTAGCCCATGCCGCAGAAAACTGTCAGAATTCATCTTTCTTTTATCTTTTTTTTATGGGCCACACCCTGTGTACTTGGGGTTGCTCCTGGTGGTGGGATTTGGGGAACCTTATGGAATGCCACGGATGGTTGACCACATGCAAGGCAAGTGCCCTACCTGCTGTACCGTTACTCCAGCCCACGATTTCATCCTTTCTTACAGCTGAATAGTATTCCATTGTATGTGTATACCACAAATTTTTTGTTTACTTTTGTTTTTGTTTTAGGGTCATACCCAGTAGTGCTGAGAGCTTACTCCTGGCTCTGTGCTCAGGGATCCCTCCTGGCCGGGCTTGTACTTTTTTTTTTTTTTTTTTTGGTCACACCCGTGATGCTCAGGGGTTACTCCTGGCTCTGCACTCAGGAATTACTCCTGGCGGTGCTCGGGGGACCATATGGGATGCCGGGGATCGAACCCAGGCCGGCATGGACCGGCTGTGTGCAAGGCAAACGCCCTACCGCTGGGCTATCGCTCCGGCCCCTGGGCTTGTACTTTTATATAAAAAAAAGGAACAAATTTGCCAAGTGCTCAGAAACTCCTATTAAGGATGTATTTTGTCTGTTACTAAGAAACCAGAAAAAAGTTATTAAGAATGTGAGAGAGATAACTGAGTCTCTCACATAATTACAGACCATTGTGTTTTTGATGTGCTCAACTAAGTTGTTCCTTCAGTCCTACACAGATCAGGATATTGCTTCCTGAGTATCCCCAGCATGGTGAGCTCACAAGGAACATATGGGTCTGTTTATAGTGGGCAGTCCTTCTTGGTCAAAGGCTTAGTCCATGTAACTCGTCTCTCCTGGGGTCGGGTGAGAAGAATCTGGTCCGTCCAGAGCTTGAAGCTAAAAAGCAGGTGCATGAAGCATTTCCTGCAAGCAAATGGGGCTCTGACCTCTGGGGGACGCTCCCATAATAAGTTGTCTTTGCTCTGCTGCTTAACTGGAGCTTCCTTGATACCCAGGAGGAGAACCAAACCCACTTCTACTGTCAGAGCTTCCAAGGGAGAATCCATGACCTCAAATGAACCCTCTCGATCCTTCCAGCTTGATTCGTGTTTTGTTGCTTCAGAAAGTTGAGGCAAAGAGGGACTCAGGGGGTCTGAGACGAGCATTAACCCCACCGTCTAGCCCATAGCTGCTGCTCTGAGCGTAATGTACTCAACATGACAGTCTCGTTTCTGAGTGTGTCACATCACACTTCAGTCAGGTGTTTGCACCTTCTGCCAACAGTTACAGGGGAGTGCAGAATGGGGTGAAGGGTGCATCCTGGGACCTGAGTAAAGCGGCAAGGCCAACTATACCATTAACGGCATTTGGGGAACTGGGGAGGATGAATCTACCCAGGATAGTTATAGTCAACTACAAAAAGCCTTTCTAAAGACACCGAGGGGCAGCTGAAGGCTTTAGGGGTTCGTTTAGCCCCATCTGAGGGTAGAGCCATTTGGGCCAGAGCCCCTGCGGAGTGGAGCCTTCTGGGTGTGGGGGGATGTCTTCGGTAGAGCCTCTCTGGGGAAGGAACATATCTGTGGGTGGACCCTGCCCAGGGGTGGAGACTTTTCAGGGCCATTTCAGGTGAGGAAGCATCCATCTGAGAGATACTGGATGAACAGGAAGTGGTTCCTGCTGGGAGGTGGGGCCGTGTCTAGTGGGTGAAGTTGGGAGGGCTTCAGTACCCTTTATGGCCTGCAGGACGGCTGTGCTCAAAGGAGCCTGGTGAAAGAAGCAGATGGGAATAAAAATCTCCCGAGAAAGGGCCGCCTTTGTAATATACTTGCACTGAGGTCACACTTTGTGCCTCTTATGAGCCATCTATCTAGCAATGACTCACATCAGGCTAGCAATGACGCAGTATCAGTAGAGATAGAACCGATGGACCATTGGGCCGAGGGTTGCTTTAGCATCACCTGAGGTCCTTAGATTTGCAAAGTGATATTTATTACCAGTCAAATTCCTTGCACAAAGAGAAGAAGAATCTTTCAGAAAGTAGCTTCATACCTCGGTGCTTTGCAACATGCCCAGCACTTGCAGTAATACAGTGATTGTAGTAGCTCGGGGTACTTAGTGAATGAATGCAGGATGAAGACTTGAGTAGGTGCTGAAAACATTGAATTCTTTCTCTTTGGAGTACTCTGAATGAGGGTGTCCCTGTCCACTTTGTTAACCTACTCTCAACACTGAAGTAAAATGACCCCAAAGAGGGTCCCTGTGGTAGGCATCTGAGTAGACCAAAGGCAAAAGCTTTATTTAACAAAGCCTTAGGTCCCGTGGTTCTAATCTTGGGGCAGGGCTGCATTTCCTAGCTGGGAATAGAAAACATCACACTGCAACTTTGGGTCGGGACCTTCTGTTCTGAATTTTAGCTACAAGTAAGTAAATAAATACAAATAATAGAAAAGAAAAATTGTGGTTCAGATAATGCTCTATAGATCTCTGCAGTTTCCAAAGCGTTGTAATTGAACTGGAGGAATTACTGAGAACAGATGCTACCCGAGAAATCACACATTCCCCACAGTGAGAAAAATGACAGACTTTGCTCTACTTGCCCAAAATCCATTTAAATTTCAAATTGCCTTAATTGTTGCATATTTTTAATGCAACATAATGGAAATTTGCAGAAAGAGCCAATAGGAAACAGTAGGTTTTGTAAAAGGCTGTAAGGCTATGGTGTGGGATCAGCAGTTGGCCACGCCTACTGCAAATCAGGAATCCAATGGGGGGGTGTTTATTGATCACATTTCTTTAACTAGAAAAATGTTATCACTGACATAGCTCACCATTATTTATGTTCTAATTACCCTCTAGTGATGAATTCAGCATGCAAGCCATTTTCATTAGATGGTTTGCCATGGCAACTGGGGTTGGAAAAGCTCTCACTGCTGCTATTGGGTCCTGGACCAAGCTCTTCCTTCTCCAGCGATCATTGACCTCCTACTAGGACATTCATCTTCCGATATGCACTTGGTGGCAAATGAGACTAGAAAACCCCTACAAATTCTCATTTGGAAAGAAGAAAAAGATAGTTTGTCTCCAATTTTTATAATTAAATGTTGATAGACAAATACAAGGCTGGAAAAACAAGATGTTAACGCAAGTCTTGTTTCATCTGGTCTGAGAAAGCCAAGTAGAAAATACCATGATTCATCCCAATTGGGCTTCCATTGGCCTGGCAATTCTTAAAAACAACACATGTTGTCATTGAATGAAAAGGGTCCTGGGTTTTCAGCTACTTGTCAGTAATAACTAAAATTTTTGGTAAGAATTATCTGGCTTTGGTAATGCCAGGGTATAAAAGAAACATCCTTGTCTCTCTGGTCTCTTCAGAGGCTGGGCAGATGATTAGCAAACATGAAGCAGAATGGTAAGGAAAATTAAGGTGGCATTTTTAAATAGATGCATACCTCCTTGTCATAGGGAGAGACCTGTAAAGCTGAGTAGCTCATCACTGAGTCTTGGCATCATCTTCTCATGGTTCAGCAAACACAGGACTTGCAGAGAAGAAAGAAGAGAGGAAAAAGGAAGGTCACTTGTCACTTGTCTTCCCATTGTGCATCGAATTGCTCGAGTGGGCGCCAGTAACATCTCCATTCATTGAGAATGAGGTCCATTATTGTTACTGTTTTTGGCATATCGAATACACCCTGGGTAGCTTGCCAGGCTCTGTAGTGGTTCTGGGTTCATCCCAGGGAACCCAGTCTTTTTCTGTGTCAGACCATCAACCATCCATGGCCCACGGGGCAGAGCTCTGGGGGAGTAGACAAGCCTGTCTCCTGTATTCCACCTGCTGACACAGATGGGCAATGCAGCCACACCTGCAACACCTCGAGGGGCAGAGACTGGGAAAGGTACAGTGAAGAAAAGCAAGTAGATTAAGGCTCAACCTTCCTTCTGGGCTGGACAGATAGTATGGAGAGTTGTCTTGCATGCAGCTGACCAGGGTCTATCCCCACATCCTATATAATCCCCTGAGTGCGCCAGGAGTGATTCCTGAGTGCAGAGCCAGGAGTCAGACCTGAACACTGTGGGGGTGTGGCCCCAACAAACCAACCAACCAACCAACCAACCAACCAACCAACCAACCAACCAACCAACCAAACCAACCAACCAACCAACCAACCAACAAAGCACTGTCTTTCTTATTGATTACATCATGCTGGAAGGTGCCCTTGGAGGAAGTGTTCACATGTAAATATCTCTTTCAAAGCCAACCTTTGCCTTGCTTTCAAGGATTCTTCATGAAATTAGCTTTTGTGTGTGTGTGTGTGTGTGTGTGTGTGTGTGTGTGTGTGTTTTGTTCTAAAGCAAATGCTTGTTTGGCGAGTGCAGATTTTCTTCTCCCCAATAACTTTTTGACAGCTACAAATAACAGATTTTTAGAAATGATTGGAACCAGCAAAATTGAACACATTTTGCATACATTTCAGAGCAAATATATGACTGCTGAAAAACAAATGAATATTGAAATTGAGGGTCAACATGAGTCATGCATTAGTAGACTTTCTCAATTATTCAACGCTGTTCACCATGAGGTAGGCCCCAGGAGCCGTTCAGTAGGCACGTGTGAATGACCGCCTCAAAACTGAGTTCACTAAGCAGTGGGCTGAGTTGTTGAGAGTGAGGTAGATAGGGAAAGGCCCCCCAGGGCACTGAAATTCCTGGGAAGTAGCAACACAACTATAGGACAGTCAGGACCCACCCTGTGGACACCGGAACTAAGGCTACTGAGTGTTGTACCCTTCTCCAGCACAGACCCAGAGAAGGCTGGCTCTCCGCCCCATTGTCCCTAAAGAAGCTCCAGCAGGGACAAAGGCCAGGAAAGGGAATTTCCAAGAGGACCATCAACCACTCCCAACCCAACCTCCTGGCAACCACACTTGACTCTTACCTAGGCAGAAGACCCCCCCACCGGGGGCAGGTTGGTGGAACCCTGTAAAAGCCAACTTGCCCTAAGTAAGCAGACACATATGCTGCCTGAACCCATGTGTGGCTTGTGTCCACGTGCCACGGTCAAGCGCTTGCGGTATCAGTACAGGTGTGTCACCCGCATCTTCCCTCCTGAGACAAATGCTTTCATAACTTCATACTTTATTCTGAATGTACTGCCTCTGCCTTGGAGATGCGGCATCCTCTCCTGAACATGTTACTTTCTCTCTTTCTCTCCTGTTGGGGAGCCACTGGGGTCCCCTAACAGTATCAGGACAGAAGTTCTCTTCTACCTCCAAGGACACCGGGAGAACAGATGAAAACTCACAAGTCCGGCACAGTTCCAAAAAAGGTTTTTAATAGTACAAAAGCTCTTCCACAGCAATCCAATATAATGAACAAACTCTAGCTCTGGTCAGGACTTAGACCATACACAAGAGCCCAAGTCTCCCATCAAAGACAGAGAATCTCACCCGAGAGGAGTCCTACCCAAAAGAGGAAGAGGGAAAGTGAAGGGGAGGGTGTCTCAAGTCAGTCCCCCCCCCCCTTTTTTTTTTTGCTTTTTGGGTCACACCTGGCAATGCTCAGGGGTTTCTCCTGGCTCTGCACTCAGGAATCACTCCTGGCGGTGCTCGGGGACCATATGGGATGCCGGAACCGGCATGGGCCGGCCGCGTGCAAGGCAAACACCCTACGCGCTGGGCTATCGCTCCAGCCCAAGTCAGTCCCCTTATATACACCAAAGTAATTGTAACTGTTGACAGGGAGTGTCAACAAAGAACCCTAAACAGCTTGTAGATGATGGTGCCTATATAGTTGCCCTATTATTGGTATAAACAAAGGTTAACCAAGGACTAATCCCTTCTGAGATTTTCTCTTATGTAAACACTGGAGAGAGATAGGGCTGATATAAAGTAATACATCTTAATTTCATGGGCTCATGTAATCTAGTTGGTACCCACAAGATCCTTCTTATTTATTATCTGCACCAGGGTGATTCTGAGTATCTTGTTCTCCATATACTGAAAGGGTCACACTTGCCTGTGTGAGGGCAAACTAGTATAATCCTTCCTATCATCTTAAATGATATTCTCAACGTAGCAAGGATGGCAGTCTCCTGGTAAATTCTAACTGTCCCATGCTGGGTGCAGTGGATATAAAGAGGAGCTGTGCCCAATCTAGATAAAATAGAAGTCTTAGTAGATGTATCAGAAGTCAGAAATTATTCAGAGTCAAGGTGACTTCTGTAACTGCCACACTCTCTATCAGTATTTACATAGAAGAGAGATCTCATTAGAATGAACCTTAGCTTAAGATCATGTAAACAGATTAAGCTGTGAGCAAAGCTCTCAAGCTAGCTAAACCTGTCATTCAACACTCTCCTTCCTTCCCCTTCCTCAAAAAATCTCCAAATAAAATCTCTCTCACTCTGTCTGTCTGTCTGTCTGTCTGTCTGTCTGTCTGTCTGTTTCTTTTCTCTCTCACTCCATGGCTCGTCTCCTCCTGAAATTCTTTTCTGAGAGAAAGACCATGGTAAATGTCCTGGGTAAGACCTAGACTGACTTTTCTTTCTTGCAAAGAGCAACTCTCTCCAGCCTACATCTACAGCTACCCAAGAAATAGGGTGGTGAGTATTAGCGCCCATGCTGCACAGAGCAAGTGGATGTCAGGTGTTGCTTGACAGTTACCTAGTGGACCGGCAGGACTCAGAGTCAGAGCCGGGCAGAGGCTCATCGCAGACTTTATCAGTCCGAGACTTCCCAGCCAGAAGTTAATAGCAGCACCCATAGGAAGAATTTAAGTGGCTGGAAACTTCACAGAGGTCTATAGAGTACCAGAGATCTGAGGTGTCCGAGAGAGAGAAGGCGGTTGCTGGCAGAGCAATGGCACAGCAGGTGAAGCACTAGTCTCATATGCGGCCAATCTGGTTGGATCTCGGATCCCCGGCATCCCGTATGGTTACCACAAGCACTACCAGGAGTAATTCCTGAGTGCAATGCTGAGTGACCCCACAGTGCTGGAGGTGGGCTAGGTAACAGACCTTTCAGTGCCCATCAGAGGGAGAAGGGCCGGCTGAGAGGCCCCTTCCCAGTCAGTCAGTGCACCTGCTCTCTGGGTGCAGCACTCTTTGAGCCTGAGCTTTACCTACCACCCTTTTATCACCCCTCCCAACCTACTCCCCCACTGCCACTGCCAGGAAATGTTTCCCAGATGTGGTCTGTTGCTTTGGCTCCGTCTTTCCATGGATGATTCTGCAGTATCTTGGACAGTGTTGGTAAATTGGGAGAGAAAACTATCTCACCACATCTGCATTTGATATTTTATTTTTATTCATTTTTAATTTTTCTAGTTTCTTTTGCTTTTTTTGGCCATACCCAGTGATGCTCAGGAGTTACTCCTGGCTTTGCACTCAGGAATCACTCCTGGCGGGGCTTGGGAGACCATATGGAGAGTCTGGGATCAAACCTCGGTTGACTGACTGCAAGGCAAATACCCCAATGACTGCACTCTCTCTCCAGCTCAGCCTTTGAGCACTTATTAATTAATTAATCAATTTATTTTTTGCATTTGAGATTTTAAAGGCTGGCAGAACCCTGAAGTGTATTTCACCATAAGGAAAAGACTCTGGGATATTAAGTGCAGTGGATTTAATTGGCCTTTTGCCCCGTCCACATTCACTGTATTCACTCTCCCGAAGTGCTGAACACGCAAAGAGGGTTTTCTGCTCCATATCATCCTATATGTAGCCTATTTCTGCCAACTTCCCTCCATGTAGCTAACGGAGATCATGGGGTTGGTGCTTGCGTGAGCCTGGGAGTGTGCTGGAACCTTCAGCAGCCGTTTCTCCTTGAGAAAATCACAAGTGGGGCACCGGAGCAATGGTACAGTGGGGAGGTCATTTACCTTGAGAGCGGCCAACCCGGGGTTCCATCTCTGGCATCCCATATGGTCCCCTGAATACCACTAGGAGTAATTCCTGAGTGCAGAGCCAGGGTAACCCCTGAGCATAACCGATGTGACCTGAAAACCAAGAAAAAAAAAAAATCACAAGTGGATGCAGCAAGCCCTCCTCCCGCTGTCTGGGTACAGTGTCCACTCAGCACTGCCCTAGTCCATCCCCACTGCCCTTTGTACCTTCTTCTCTCCTCAGTCTCATTTCTCTGAGGTTCCCAGAATTCTGCTCTCATGCCCTAGCAAGCCCAAAAATGGCTCACGCCCTTTTTACTCCTGGCGCCATCAGAGACCACATCCAGACCTTCTCAAGTCAGACACCCCACCCCAGCAGCCCCCTCCAAGTCCTCTGCTGCCGGGACCCCCTTTCAAAACTCTGCTTATCTTTACCTGCCTCCTCCTTCACCCTAGAAAAGAAAACCCTTTTTCTGTTTGACTTTGAGATGTTTATGAAGCCTGTGATGCAGCATTACATCCCTCAGATTTAATTATAATGTTTTAATCTAATTCCCACTAAAATTTGTTTTTGGTTTTAGGGTCAGACCCAGCAGTACTTGGAGTTTACACCTGGCTTTGTGCTCAGTGGTCCCTCCTGGCAGTGCTAGGGGTTGGGGGGCCCATGTTCCATGCCAGGGATTGAACATGGGGGTTGAGTTTAAGCGAGGCGAGCGCCTTAAACCCTGTATTGTCTCCGCAGCCCTATCTTCTGTTTTCTAATACTAATTCTTGGAATAAGAGTCTCCTTGCTAAGTCCTGATCACTTTTTACCATCAACGGCACATAGTTTTAGCTTGTCAGAATCAATAATCTTGTTTTCTTTTTTGGAGTGGTTTGTCAGTTTGAATCATGTTGGAGACTCGGGGGATTTAGCTAGACAGCCAGAGCCTGGATCAGCTTCTGTGCATGTCCCCAGTGCACGGAGCAAGGAATGCGGGCCAAGTCTTCAGGTCTGAGTGAGCCTCTCCCCAATGCCCCTGAAGGCCTCACATTTTGATTTTCAAACCACAGGAAAGAGATGCCTGTGGGGCCCCATGGTCCCAGTGTGGTCCAGCCACATGGAGAGTTTCTCTAGTTCTCATCCTGGCCATGTGCAGGTGCTCTGGCCCAGGCTGGACCTGCTTTTTTCAGGATATAGGTGGTGAGAATTGCAGGTGGGAGGTGGAGTATCCCAGAGTCCCCCGAGGCTGGACTCAGGATGACAGTGTTCATTTTCTGCTGGCCTGACGACCCTCCAAGTCAAAGAGGGTGGAGGGAGGAGGTAGAGTGTCGGTCAGTCTGGAGCAGATCCCCAGGGCCTGAAAGATGGTTCCATGGTGCAAGCACTGCCTCCTTGCAAGTGAAAGGCCCAGCGTTCAGTTACTGGTCCTGCCTTGCTGAACGTGGCTTTGGCAGCGCCATTGCCTGTGGCCTGCCATGGCCGGGAGTGTGACTCACCCATCAGTATGTGAGTGGGCACCATGGCTGATGCAGGCTGAACCCCAGTGGGCAGGAAGCAAGTGCCACAATGAAGAGTATGTGGGATCCTTGTCATTGCAAGGACACAACAGAGGGAAGGGAAGGAGGGAAAAATGCTCCCTATTGGACCGTCCCAGACGGTTGCTTCCATTTGTCTGTCGCTCCCGGCTCTGGGTGAGGTCTGAGCACCCGGCTGGTCTGCCGCAGAGGAGCTGTGGAGTCTGTGGGGTCTTACCAGCCTGCTCTGCTTCTCAGCTGTGAACCAGCCCTTCCTGTCACTCTAATCAGTACAGAGAATGCTCTCTGCAGAGATCTCTGCCCCCGTCCCAGTAGCTGTGGGATCAAAAAAACTTTCTATAGCTTTATCAGGTTGATATGTTTTTTTAAAAAACTTTCTTTATTCTGCTTTATTGGCCAACTCTGGTTTTCCTCACTACCAAAAGCTCTACCAAGTTCAATGATGATGAGGGCTGAGCAGATGTCTTTGAATGATACATTTTTTTTTATTATACCACCATGAGATATACAATTACAAAGATGTTCATGATTGGATTTCGGTCATGCAATGTTCCAGCACCCATCCCTCCACCAGTGCACATTTCCCTCCACCAATGTCCCCAGATTCCCACCCTCCCTTCCCTAGCCTGCCTCTATAGCAGGTACTTTTTCTCTCCCCCACGTGTGGCTGCCCTACACACATAAGAGGTTATCATGCTTATCCTTTGCCTACGTTCAATGCTCAGTTCTAATCTGGTGTTACCGTTTGTCTTTAAATGATTCTGACCCTTCCCAACTCAGTTTTGCTTTTGTTTTGTTTCTAAAGAAATAATTCCCTTGCTCCCCAATCAAAAAAATAAAACTCACCATCCACCACCACCCAGCAAGTCAGTTTCGATCACTCTTGGAAGTTTTGCTGACCTCAAGCAAGTTATTCTCCAGCAATTGGGCTCCTGGTATTGAGAGGCGGCTGCCTCTATAGCTCAGGTTGCTGCACCAGAACCAAGAGAGGCGGTTGCATCTGTAGTTCAGACTGTTGCAGAGCCACCGTCAGCTCTGCTTTGATTCAAGGTCCTACTTCTGTGAATAGGAAGCAGGGGCATGCCTTGAGTCTCTGACTGCTCAGAACAGCTCTGTGATTCAAGGCTTATCTCTGAGAATGTCCACGTTTTTAAAGTTAAATCTTTTTTGAACTGCGGCTCTTGCTCTGTTCTTGTATCAGACAGAAACTAAGCTAAAGATAAGAATGTCAATTTTATTTTTTCAGGTCTTGAGAGTTTGGATCCTGCCCTAAGGATGTGACCTTGACCAAATGTATCTGACTTAGTATAATTAATGCCACATTGGTTCTATTTGGGTGGTTTGGTCAGAGTGAAAATGGATTTTCCTGCCCTGGTGTGTTCTTGTGAATTTTATGAAAGATTTGCATACAAAATTCAGAAGATTAAAAATCAGAGTTTATTGCAGTTTAAATAGATGGGTCAGGGACCCTCTCTGAATTTCCAGATCTTTCCTTCCTTCACCCATGAATGTCATTTGTTTTTTCTTCGTATGCCCTGACCCATGCATGACTTCCTACTCTGTCCCCTGTAGTCTATTGATGACTAAGTCCTATCCCTGAATACTCTATCCCATGTATGCTTTCCTGGTCTGAAATCACATCTCTGGGCCTTTCCTCGACTGTAGCCCAATGGTCCCCTGAAGTTTTAGTTTCCTTAGTCTCCAGCTATGGCCACATGCATGTAGGTAAGATCCCTGGACTCTACATACGTCACTGGGCTCTCAACTGTATACCCCAGCAGCTCCTGTCATCCTGTCCTGGTTTTCCTAGTCTCCAGCTGTGGCCATCATGCATGACAATACAACTCCTAGAGCTTAGTACCTGTTCAGGCGCACACCAAGCCCTACCTGATCCTGAGGTCCGCCTGGGCGGGTGAAGAGAGAGAAGGGCTGGGGGCCTCCTTTGGAGAGTGCTAGAGCCTGGGAATATGGCATATTCCATATTCCACCCCTGGGCCACTCCATTATCTATTTTGATAGGCTTCTCTCCAATGGGCTGCCTGCCCCGTGAGCGAGATTTAAAGTGCCAGACTAGATTTACGTTGCTCTTCCACTAGCCTCTATCAGTGTGACATTGATACAAAAAGAAGTGATGATGTATCTTAAAGATCTTTTGTTAGGGGAGATGACTTACTGGGCTAGAGTAACAGTTTTGCCTTACTGGAGCCCTGAGTTTGATCCTCAGCAACAATGTGGTCCCCAGAAATACTCCGCATTATCTTGATTTATTTATCTGTTCCCAGGACAGGGCCCAGGAGTGTTGGCTAGGTTTCCCTGCATCCTTCTACCCGTGAGGATCATTTTCCTTCTCTAGGATCCTCATGTATTTCAGCCCAGTAGTTTTCAACCATGTTGGCCTGAAAGATATAAGAAGGTATAAACCACTGCTTTAGTCATGCATCTGTTATGAAATATAATACATAGGCTGGGTTGTAAGCGACAGAAGTGGGTTTCCCACTTTGGGTGTCTGGTAAATCTGTGAGGCAGATGCTGGTAGTATTCCTCAGGTGTCTGGGTGAAGCTGCTTCCTGCTGCATAGAGGACTGCTTCCTCTTTGAGTCCTCTCATGAAGAGGACACCAGAGGGACAAGAGAACTCCCTGGGGTCCCTGTCCCAAGGACGCTGATCCCGTTGATGAGGAAGGCTCCATCCTTACAATCAATCACCTCCCAAGGCCCTACTATCCTAATGCCATCACATAGGAGTTCAACCTGAAACATTTTTGGGGGCTGACACAACCTCCGGCTCCAGGAACATCTCTTTGACTCCACCGTTCTCCCTGCATTAACATACGCCTCAGAGACCTGGGCTCTACGGAAGCAGGATGAGAATGCTATTTGGATCTACCAGAGAGGAATCGAAAGAGCTATGCTTGGAATATCACGCCTCACTCAAGTGAGAGAAGGAATCGGAGTTCCGACCTCTGTCGCTATTCCAGAATCAGGGACGCTGTCTTGTTTGCCAAGGCATCGAAAATCAGATGGGCTGGACATGTAATGCGATTTGGAGACAACCGCTGGACTAGAGCCATTACTGACTGGATCCCATGGGATGTCAAAAGATCACGTGGCCGCCCACCTACAAGATGGTCAGACTTCCTTGTCAAGACCCTGAAGGAACGGTTTGAGGCTCTTCATATTCCTGAATCAACCAGATGCCATTGGGCTACATTGGCACGTGATAGGGTCCAATGGAAATGTTACTGGCGCCCGCTAGAGCAAATCGATGAATAACGGGATTCAAGTGATTCAAGTGATTCAAGTGACACAACTTTGCATCTATAACAACATAGTGCTATAGACGTGGAGAAGCAGCAGACACCCTGCTTCCTGTAGCCTGGGATTCTCTACACTGCCTGCACGCACGTGAGCAAACTCCCTGGTACTTTGCCTGTGTTGGTTCCACATATGAAGTACAGTTCTTGTTCCTTAATACTGAATTAAATGGTCCTTGACCAAGATTTTCCTGGAATGGTTACAAATTTTGTTTAGACAATTATTTCATTACAAAGACAGATATTTTCTTCCTCTTTTTTTAATGACTTGGCATTACCATGGGATGGAAAGGACCTTGGTGAAGGCACTTTGTTTGGGTTAGTTTTGTCAAGAGCTATCTGATCTGACAAAGGCAATCAATGCAGCATTTCTACTCATTATCCACAAGTTCCCGTGTTCATTCATTTGCTTAGACATATTAAGATTTCTAGCAGCTCTTTTTCTCTGAACTTTGAAGTGATATTTGGAGTAATAGACCATTTAATCAGTGTTTTCTTGCAGGTAATTTCTTTGCATGAGATTAGCCTGCTAAGTTCTAGGAAAAAAAAGAGAACCAGATGAAAATATATGCCTCCCCACCCCATGACTATAAGAAAAATAAAGCACAACCATAATCAAATTATCCTGTTCTGCCCCATTTAGTCCTGCACAGTGGAGCAGAGGTATGCGCAGAGTACTCCACGTAGTTTCATTCATGATATCCTAATGGCACATTTAGCTCTGTGATATTGTTGCCTCCTACGACTTGGCGATTAGAGAGGACACAGGATACAGCCTGGAGTTTCTTAAGCAGGAACTTGCAAGAAGAGGAGGAAGCAGCTGTAAACCGTATATAATGGGTTCAGGCAGGAAGTGGTGCACCTACACTCAAAAGACGAAAAGTAGATCTGAATCCAAGACTCAACTGCATCTGAATCAACATTGTGCGTGAATGTGTGTGTGTGTGTGTGTGTGTGTGTGTGTGTGCTATGCAGGGGGACGAATATGGTGTATTAGACAGCTTTGAGGGCTGAGAACTAGGGGAAAAGGAAGACAAAGAATGAACGGCCCATCACCTCTATGCCCACATGATGCAGATCCCGGGTGTTGGGTCCTGGGTCCTGGGAAGCTGGGCAGGAAAGCCGTTAGATCCACACTTTGAGTGTCCTTATTCCCTTCATAGTTGGGGCACTTTGGTTACTTCTCTAAGCTCTTGGAATCTCAGATAGTCCATCTTTAAAATAGGAATGTTCTGAGCACCGCTGAATGTGTCCCCCAAACATAGAGTAAACACAAAACGAGGGTTCAGACCTCCTTGTGGTTGGTTGTGTACGGAAGTCCCTGGAGTGAAGTGTCTGGCATACAGGAAGTACCTTGGGGCCCGTGTAGTAATGATCGCTCAGTGTGTGTTTGTGCACTAGGGTGAAAATGGCAGGGCCTAGCTTAGTCAAAAAGGTGGAATATGTTGGTGCCTACCATGTGGGCAAGTGGCCAGCTAGGACCAGGGTCCTGAGAGTCAACCAAACATTTTCACAGGGGTGGAGGTGGGAGGGATTCTGGGACAATGGTTCAGGGCAGCAGACATCCGGGTGGACTGTGTGGGTCTGGGGTTTTTCACGTACTAATAACAGTTATAAACCATAGTGCCCTTAATAAAATAAAACGAACAATGCTCTTGTCATTATTTGGAAATGAAAATAAATAGTAATATCCTTTTGCCTAGATGAGTGAAACGTATTTCCCAAAGCTGTCTTTTCCATCTCAGACTGGGTCCAAGAGCTTTTATTTTTGTTTCTGTCCAACTACTTACCCTTCTAGGAAAAAGAGGCAAAATTAATATTGCCTTGTTCATAAAAATATTTACAGTAAAGACACCAAACTCCTGAGACAGAACAATAAGCTGCTTTCGGGCAGCTTCCTTTGTCTCAGCTGCTCCACGCAGCAAAAGGCTGGATATTTATAGACAACATTCGTGCACCGCTTTTTTTTTTTTTGCCTTATCCTTGCTCTCAGTAATCAATTTATCACTGTGTTGCAGCTTTTTAGTTTTATCTTCATTGCCATTGCTGGCGCCTGGAAACAGAATCTAAGGGTGGTTTTCCCTTAGGTTTCTTGGACCACATCAGACTCATTATTGACGATTAAAACCACATCTGGTGAAACATTTTATTGGAAAGATGATAGAGAAGAAAGCACATCAGGCCTTATTTGTTTTCAGTTGTGCTATGGCTTCTTTTGTTTTTGTTCAGTATCATTTCTTGGTCTCTGTGTGAAACAGAGCTTGTAAGGAATGCAGCCTCTCGGGCATTTTCAGTGCCACATCAGGCCCAAGCCAGTGCATGCAGACAGCCTCTGGGTTCTGAATGGGAAGCTTTCAAAGCCTCAGCTTCCATTCCTCCTTTGTTTTTTACACATTTACTTCTGGAGAAGATGTACTAGTCTATTCTAGTTCAGAGATGAGAAAAATTACCTGGCTAACAAATATGTCTGTCTTCTTAGGAAAAACTCTGCGCACCTGTGGAATATAAACACAAAATAACCACAAAAAGTGTAGTGACACATTTGTGAATGCTACCTTGATACTTCCAACAGGTTGACCTAAGAATAAAGAAATAGTAGCGTTGGGGGACATGATTGTTCTCACATCAGCCCCAGAGTTTTGCTATGTGAATACAAAAAGCCTATTATATCTTGTTAGTTCCAACTATTTAAGATTCATTAGAAGCCCAGTGAGAGTTGAGGAGAAACCAACACGTTCTTTTCTTTTAGACTGGACCCAGGCCTGTGGTGAAGATTGCTGTTGGTGTAATTCACTGACTTTTGTGTTTGTAGTCCAACAAACCTCTCAGCGCTTTGAGTACCTAAGAAATCCCGTTGGCTGTGGTGCATTTCAGTCTCTTTCACTAATTGTGGGATTTAGTACTCTAATTCCCATGGTATATAATGAGTTCTCTTAGTTCTCATGGCATATAATGAGGTTTAGATCATACCCAGCTGTTGGGGAGCTGTGTGGGACCCCAACAATATTAGGGTTTGAGTTTCATGGTCACACGCAGGGGGCTGATGACTGATGAACAAAATCTATAAATCCAGAACAGTTCCAAAAAGGCTTTTTTACTTCTCACCAACCGTTAAACACACTATACACTCTGCTACCACAATCCAGGGTGAGAGACTCTCTCAAATCTAGATCTCCTTCCTGATCTGATCATGTGCTTTGGCCAAGATGTCTCCCATGCTCTGACCATGTATATGGTGTGTGTCTTCCCCAAGCCAGCACCTTTTGTGTCTTC
The DNA here is from genome assembly GCA_021461705.1 of Cryptotis parvus. NCBI lineage: Eukaryota > Metazoa > Chordata > Mammalia > Eulipotyphla > Soricidae > Cryptotis > Cryptotis parvus. The sequence continues at coordinate 161,316 of JAJIBD010024845.1, forward strand.
CAGCCCACCAAAGCAAGAGCCTCTGACTTTGCTCCTGGGCAGGGCTGTGTCACCAAAACAAAAACAACTTTTAGGTGCAAGTTCCAGGTGTGTCACATCTCTTGCGAGGCTTAAGAGATGCAAATGTCAGTCCTGTCCCTTCCTTCCACATTAGATCTTATGAAAACATCATAGAGAGGGGGCTGGTATAAAAAATTACTCCTGAGATAAAATATCTAAGGATGCATTTTCTTGGTGGGGGGAACCACACCATAATTCAGACTGAACTCCATGCACGCCTGATTATCTCCATTCCCACCAGGTCCTTTGTTTTACTTTTCTCCAGGGCAATTTCTAAGTGCTATGTTCTCTTGTTTACCTAAAGATCTCACCTACAGGCCTGCCTCAGGACAGTCTAGAATGACTTTCCTTTGATCTTTGTAGAGCTAAATTCCTAAGGGTGTCCCATATCAGCCAGGGTGGCTCTTTCTGGTACTGTCCAGTCCCATGCTGGGACACCTTGGGGAATATGAGGAAATATGTCTAAACTAGATTGTTTTGGACTCATAGTGGAAACGATGAGGAAATTCTTAAAATCAAATAGCCTCATCTGTACCTTTCCCCATGATCCTTTTTTGTTTGCACAGGAGGGGTCTCTTTAGCATAAAGCTCTGACCTAAAGACATGTGAATGACTTAAGCAGCAAAGATCCAGAACTAGCTAGGGCAGGGAATCACCCAGCTTCTTACTTTGGTGCCGCTGTAACACAGAGACCCCCTTGGCTACTGAAGGTATGAAATACACAACAAATCTATGTATACAAGAAGAGACTTGGCACAAAAGGATTCTTGCAACCATTGGTCTGTATCTCCAAATTTAGCCAGAGGAGTTATTATTTCTGATTTTCATCTCCTCCCCCATAATTTTATTTAAACACCACAGTTTATAATACAGTTGTTCCAGGCATTCAGTTTTTTGGATTGGTGCTCCAACACCAATCCAAAATAGTTCAGTAAAAGAAAATTTGTGAAAATTGTTGTATCTCACAATCACTGTCATTGTCTTCCCATTCATCATCGATTTGCTCGAGGGGCACCAGTAACATCTCCATATGACCTGTCTCATGCAAGTAGAGCCCAAAGACACCTGCTTGCTCCAGGAACATAAAGAGCCTCAAACCATTCCATCAGGTCATGGGAATGAGGTCTATAATTGTTACTGGTATCTGACATATCAAATACGACACGGGTAGCTTGCCAGGCTCTGCCATGCGGATAGCATATTCTTGTAGTCATCTCAAAATCCAACATTTTTGATGAACCGCGCCGCTTGTAGCCATGCGAGCTGGGCTGTGGTAGGCTGGTCTGCTGGGTGGAGTTCTGACGAGGGGGAAGTCCGGATGTGGAAAATGGAGGTCCTCATGGAGTGGGGGGGTCGTCTGGCTTGTTGTGAGGCTCTGCTGGGGTGGCAGGCCAGGGATAAAACCTGCCATCCCTCCTGGGCACCTCATGAGTGGCTGGGCACAGTGAGAGCCAGTAGCAGCTCTGCCCCATGTCTATCTCTAGATCAGCATACCTGGGCTGGATTAAAAAAAGACTGCAGCAGGGTGGATCTCGATGAGCCGGACTGTGATAGGCTGGTCTGCTGGGTGGAGTTCTGACGAGGGGAAGTCCAGATGTGGAAAATGGAGGTCCTCATGGAGTGAGGGGGTTGTCTGGCTTATTGTGAGGCTCTGCTGGGGTGGTGGGCCAGGGCTAGAACCTGCCATCCCTTCTGGGCACTTCATGAGCGGCTGGGCACAGTGAAAGCCAGTAGCAGTTTTACCCCATGTCTGTCTCTCGGATCTCACAACAGTATTATAGAAATCTTTGAGGGTTTACTGAAATGTTTGTTGCTAGCTGAGACTTCTGTGTTAATGTTTTCTTCTATTGGGCTTCTATGTTACTTCCCATCTAATTTGCTATGTTTCTACTGGGCTGTGGAATTATGGGATTTGAAGGTGTCAGCCTTATCAATGGTTGTGTGCTCTAGGAGTTGTAGTACTGGGATGATTCTTAACCCACTGTCCTCCTGACGAGGCTCCAGAGTTCTTAGCCTAAATACAGGAGTACCTGGCAGGTCCATCTGCTTGGTGTTCTTCAGAGATTAGTTGTGCAGCTGTGAAGCTGGACCATTTATATAACAGAGGCTGTGGGGTATCACTCATTGTTTTCTAAAGAGAAACAAGAGTAAAGAGACTGGATGTGGGGAAGTGATTGGGTCAAAGAATATTTGGCCCCAAGGCCAGTCTGTTTCAGAAGCTGTGTGCCACTCAGGTGAGGAAGAAAAACTTAACCAAAGTTTGGTTAAAGAAGCATTTTATATGTTTCTTTATCTTACCTCATCTGTACCTTTCCCTGTGATCCTTTCCTATTTGCACAGGGGGCAAGGTACAGAGTTATCAAGCAGGTCAGCTAAATGCTTTTTCGACCAAGAACATGAATTGGAGGATTTGGTTCTGGGCCATATTTGGGGAGGGGGTCTGTACACTGGTGGTGGTCTGATGTAATTCTGTGCATAGGAAAGGAGCATCAACAATATTGCAAATCACAGAGCCTCCGTCAATACAGAAAATGTCCCTACAAAAGTCTTTGTGTGAGGGGTATCCTCTGAACTTGAGGTTGCTAAGTCATGGCCTCCCTTCACTGTAGTCATAGGGCTGGTGCTGCTCAGGAAAGGCCTTTTTCCAGAGTCAAATTGGATGAACTCAATTAACTATTGGATTGAATTCATTTGGCTTGTGAAAGACTTTTGGTTTGAGAGAAAGATCGCTTTGGAAAGAGAACTCTCAGCTCAGAGCAGAGCTGTACTTTCACAAGGCGGTTTGGATGGAGACCGAGTGGGACTTGAATGGGGAGTAGGTGGTGACTCCAAAGCTGAGAATGGTTGTCATGGCAGACAGGCTTTTTTCCATTCTGATTTCATTCCTGTTTGTTCTTGCTTGTTTAGGATGCCCCCGCGTTCCAGCCTGTATTTGTGTGAGTCCTTAGAAGTTAATCCTGGCTATTTCATAGGTGATATCAGTTGGGGAGGGGGTGAGGGTACTAAAAGAACCTGCTAGAACCTGCTTGGGTTTTGAGCAGTCATAGAAGCCAGCAATAATTCACCTCCCAGATAACAAAATCGAAGGATATTCTAGAAGAGAAACATCCCCTCTTGGGGCTAGTCCCCATCCCTAATTGGTGCTGAGGTAGCAAACTCAGCCTAAGACCAGTCTCTCATTTGTCTCAGGATCTTTGCGTCCAATATCATATAATCAAGACAGCTTGAGTCCTTGAAATGGGTTTGTAGAGCACACATTGGATCTTGTACAAGTAAATAAAAGCATTATGTTATACGGAAGGCATTTAAAAACTCTAGTGGTTCTGTCCACTACTAAGTGTCTCTGTCTATACCTCCTTCCATCTAACCCTTCTCAACTGCCCTCTCCTCAGTGAACCTTAGTGCTAGTCTCAATGTCCACTAGCATATCTTTTTATTTTGTTTGGTCTGTCCGTCCACTTTAGACACTCATACTGCACATATGGTGAAGTCATCTATACTTGCCTTTTCCCTGAGGACCAACTTAGCTTTCCTTTCCTTTCATATGGTTGCAAATGGCAACCTTTTATCTTTGCCTCTGATTACTAAGCTTTGACTGTGTACTTGAAAACACACTTAATAAAACTGTAGCCCAGCTTTTATATCTCCATGTATCATAGGGGGATTTCAATATGCAAGATTTCTGTGAAATGGAATGGGACTTTTCTTCTGGAGTCTCTGTGTGGTGATCAAAGACGTTTTCTCTCTTCTCCTCTCTTTCTTCTCCCTGCTACGTCTAATCTTTCCTCTCCCTCAACTTCAGTGCACATGAGTTGATGATTGAATAAATTAGGGAGAAGCATACTGTTCTGTTCTTCTAAAACCTGTATTTATTGCTGTGATTTATCTGACAATTTACATAAAGTGCTAGTTAGTACAGCTGAAATTATTAATTCTTCGGAGGATGAGCCGCTCGACTGTTTCCACAGCTCCAGGCGATTTTTCCACATTGATATGCAGGAATTACACAGACTACAACTTGTTTTTTTGAATTAACATGCATCATTGATGCTAATTTTAAGGAAGTCTCTATATTGTCCTCCTATTTAACCAAACATCACATTTCCTCATTAAAATATCAGCATCCATAATGAAGTACTTTGCTTTATAATTTAAAATGCCCCATGATGTTGAGTGCACATTTGAACATTTAAATGTAATTCTGCTAATGTACTGATTAATTTATGTTATTCTCTTCCACTCACGTGGCAGATTTTAATTGCAATTAGTTAGCTGCTCTCAGGACCCAGCGTGCCAAAGGTAGGTACAGTCTGATGGCGGTGGATCAATTACCAGGTCTTTGGGGCAGAGCTGGTGTTGGAGGGAGCCAGAGGAGCCCTCAAAGTTGAAGATCTTAATTCTCCCGGTCTCAGTGATGCTTGGGGGCCAGCATTTGCTCAGAGGAAAAAACGGCAACTAAATGGGAATTATCTGGGCACTATAATACAATTAAGCTGTCACAACAACTTGGGGGCCTGATCTTTTTGTACTCTTTCCATGTCACCCCCCCAGCCCCCTGCTGCTGGGGGTGGGTGTAGAAGGGGCGCGAGCTCTCACCAGTGACCTGGGCTTTTGATGTATGTGATGTGATGTGCAGCTATAACAAAGCCTGGGGTGCAATCCCCCTTTCCCTCAGTGTTGTAAGCTACAAATTCATGTAATTAATTTGAAAAAGCAGTTACTTTGATCTTCATAAACATGTCCAGAATTCAAATAGCAAAAACCTCAAGGGGAGTTTTCTCAGGAGGCTGATGATAGGGCCAAAATGTAATTTCATTAGGGTCTCTTACTTGTTCATAAATGCAGTCCCCCAGGGCCCCCACCACTGAACTCTCTCTTTTATTTCAGCACCCTCTGACCAGTCACACAGCTCTGTTATGCAGAAACGCGGCTTGCTACAATGAGCTATGCTAAGCTTTGCAATATGGTGCCGTAATTTGGTTTTAAGCACTTGTAGCTCTTTCACTGGATGTATTAGTTCAACTATAGGGCACTTGTGTCTGGAAATGAGACGAACACAGTTCCTCCATGGAATTTATTATTTGCCAGATAGGGAGGGACTTGCCCCAAATCCTTGAACTTGGTTTCCTGTCGGGCCTCCATCACATCACGGCCCCCTGGGCATCGTTGTTCCCAGTTCTTGGGTGGCTCAGGGTTGTTTTGTGGGGGCGCATTACAAATGCAGGGGGCAAGGTTTCATGAACGTGTGATTATGGAGCTGTTGAAAGGCTTGATCACTGCAGTCGTATTTTGCCTTTGGTTGACTCACAGACATGGGGCAGAGCTGCTACTGGCTCTCCCTGTTCCCAGCCGCTCATGACGTGCCCAGGAGGGGTGGCAGGTACTAGCCCTGGCCTGCCACCCCAGCAGAGCCTCACAACAAGCCAGACAACCCCCCACTCCATGATGGCCTCCATTTTCCATATCCAGACTTCCCCCTCATCAGAACTCCACCCAGCAGACAAGACTATCACAGTCTGGCTCCGGCGCGCTTGCGGCCGCACAGTTCATCAATAAATGCTGGATTTTGAGATGACTACAAGAGTATGCTATCTGCACGGCAGAGCCTGGCAAGCTACCCGTGTCGTATTTGATATGCCAAATACCAGTAACAATTATAGACCTCATTCCCATGACCTGATGTAATGGTTTGAGGCTCTTTATATTTCTGGAGCAAGCAGGTGCCCTTGGGCTCTACTTGCATGAGATAGGTCATATGGAGATGTTACTGGTGCCCGCTCGAGCAAATCAATGATGAATGGGAAGACAGTGATACAGTGATACAGTGACAGTCTGGCTTATTCACTTAGCATGATCACGATCTATCTGCCTCTAAAGGTTCCAGTTAATCTTTTTTTTTCTTTTTACCAGCAGAGTAGTAGCCCATGGAGCTTCTAGACCACACTCTCTTCTCTGTCCCCTAAGGTTATAAAAATGCCACCCTTTGCCCGGCAGAACAATGCTGCTGTGAACCTTGTTGTGTGTGTGTGTGTGTGTGTGTGTGTGTGTGTGTGTGTGTGAAATTGGTGTTTTCATAGCTTGCCTTTTGCTGTGGAGTGAACATGAATTTTGGAATAGGACAACTAAAGGGGAGACTTGGGGTCTGCACCCTGCTTAGCTGTGGCCATTTGGAGCTTCTGTTTCTACCTGTACACCTCGCCACCCCCTATCCAACATCCCCACCCCCTGCCATCCTAGATGTGACATGTAGCACTCATCCAAGGAACAGCCATCCCCAGTCAAGAGCACCAAAGAAGAAAGCTGAGCTCAGCCCAAGCAATGCCTCTGGAAGACAGCCCGATTTGGAGCTGGACTGATCTGGGTCCACAGTCTGGCTCTAGTCCTGCAGCAGACGCAGTGCCTGGACTGATAGATTTTCATTTGCTAATAAATATTGAAAAGGTTCCTCACTTCATCTGCTCATTTATGAAACAAGTGCTCAGCTGCAGGCTGGGGTGCTGGCTGGCACGAAGCAGGCCTGCGGTTCCCGTGGTCTGCAGGAAGGGACTCCGATGATTTTCCGCTGCGTCTTCACCCTGTGGAATACTTGAAGGTTGATGCTTTGGACCAGAAGCTGCTGCTGCTCCATCGGCCTCCATCATCTCTTTCCGCTCAGAAGTAATTTTTTCAATGTTGTTTCCATGAACAAGATCATTACTTGCCACCCCTGCTCTTAGCATCTGGCCTTTCATTATACCCCACAGAGCCTGCTCCTAAATGTCTCTCTTCCTCCCTCGCAGGCCCAGGCTGGGCTTGGCATTGTTTCCTGCCTCCAGGCCTGTCCCTGTGGCCCATGACTCATGTTGTGAAGACCCTGGGTTTCATATTTTAAAAGAATGGCCCCCATTCTGCCTACTGGGTGATGGCGGAGATTCTTGGAGGGAGAGGAGGGGAGTGGACCTCACAGGCCCCAGCTCCTGTACCAGGGGTCTTGGGCTTGCTCTGCTTCTCCTGGGACATGCTGAGCATGCTGCCAGCCAGGAGGGTGTCATTGTTGACTGTCCCAGCCCTCTTTCTACTTAGGACACACACCGACCTTCTGTTCTCATCTCTCTCTCTCTCTCTCTCTCTCTCTCTCTCTGTATGTCTCTCCGTGTGTCTCTCTTCCTTCCTTCCTTCCTTCCTTCCTTCCTTCCTTCCTTCCTTCCTTCCTTCCTTCCTTCCTTCCTTCCTTCCTTCCTTCCTTCCTTCCTTCCTTCCTTCCTTCCTTCCCTTCCTTCCTTCCTTCCTTCCTTCCTTCCTTCCTTCCTTCCTTCCTTCCTTCCTTCCTTCCTTCCTGGTGCAAAGAGGAAGGCAAATGCCCTTCCACTTCATTTTTCATCTCACAACTGTGACCAGAACTACATGTACACATTTCAAAAGCAGTTTCTCCTATTAAGGGAGAAACAGGCTAAGGGCAACAGAATTAGTTTCTCCTATTAAGGGAGCAAGAGGCCAAGGGCAACAGAATCTGAAAACTGGTCTACAGAACTAAGCTCCCCTCACCAGGCAGACGCAGACAATGGTGGAAGGAAGCAGGTAGTAGGGAGGCAGGTGTGGTGCTGGGATGTTGGATGCATGAAACTTCATTATGAGCAGTGTTGTTGATTTGTCTAACTCAGTATAGCAGTATTGTTGATCTGTCTAATGCAGTATTGTTGATCTGTCTAACTCGGTATAGCAGTATTGTTGATCTGTCTAATGCAGTATTGCAGTGTTGTTGATCTATAATGCAGTATTGCATGTTGTTGATCTGTGTAATGCAGTATAGCAGTGTTGTTGATCGTAATGCCTTAAAATAAAAAGCAAAGAACTGTTTCTCTAGGAGAAACCATGGAATGCTAATACAGAGAGTTGCTTTGAACTCATTGAAAATGTTTGTAACTCTGTGAAACCTGTGGGCGGCTGCTCTCACCTTTTGTTCTGGACATAAACCAAGCAGTTCTAGGGATCTCCTTTCCCCTGGCCTGGGACAAGCCTCTCTGTCCCTTGTTCCTCCTCTGGAATCTCATCTGCCCAAGACAATAAAGCGTTATATTTTTGAGGAGGTCCATTACATCTCTAGCTTGAAAGATGAGGCCTGGCCTGGTCATCTCTGCATACAACCACACCCAAAGACAGGGGCCTGGAGCAATAGCCCAGTAGGTAGGGCATTTGCCTTGCACGTGGCTGGCCTGTGCCAGTCCAGTTCGATCCCCGGCATCCAATATGGTCCCCGAGCACCACCAGGAGTAATTCCTGAGTGCAGAGCCAGGAGTAACCCCTGAGCGCCGCCGTGTGACCCAAAAAAGCAAAAAAAAAAAAAAAAGCCTGTTACAGGACACCTAAAAGCCTAGGCCTCTGCATCTGCCCTGGATTGCCTCCTGCAGGTCACTTCATAGATAGGGGGTAGTCTGAATGTGGCAGTCTTATCTGACCATGTATTCTGTACTGGCTGGTATAAATATTCTCTCATGCTACCACAAGCATCGTGGGACTAGCTAGATCTTACCAGCATATTTGCCTGGCCACGTTGGATCTTTAAGTGATTAGACCAGAGAGAAATGCTGTTTGCCTCCAAGCAAGCAAGCATGGCTCCCTGATAACTCAAAGGCAACTAAAATACAAAACTACCATGAAGTAGACGAGACTCTTGTGAAGGCTTGGAGAAATATTTAACTGGCATTAGTAGTAGTCTTTGGTACAGAGACATGCCATCTCAGAAACCCCTTTCTCTACCCTATAAAGGCAATTCCAGGCAGATCTTGGCTTAAGATATTAGGTGAGGTGCTGAGAGAAATTACCCGAGGTCATTGGATCCTTCTACATTTAGCTTATAGCTTCTCCCAGCTCTGCTAGGAGGCTTTTAATTAGCTCTGGGTCCTTGTAAACAATCAGATGGTCTCCTGAAGTTCCTAACATTCTATAGAGCTATTTTCCTGTTTTCATCTCTAGATAGCCCAGCCCAGAATGGGCTGGGCTGGGGAGTTTGGGGGGATTCCTAGCTATAAAATAAGCTGTAAGAAGAAAGAATCGCTCCTCTTTTTTTCGCCCTTTTGCCTTTTTGGCTTCCCTTGGTGTTTTGCTTCTTCGTCCTCTCCATTCTCTGTTGGGCCTCAAAATGTGGTGGCAGCCATCTTGGCCTACACCTGGCTGGGGCCTAGCTGGGAACCCAGAGTCCGGAGTTTTGGAACCCAGAGTCCGGAGGTTTTCCCTGCTCTTGGATTGTATATTGGATCCTGTGATAGTAAAGCCCTTTTAAAACTGCATCGGATTCCTGTGTCCGGCACTGTTGGGGACCAGGCAGCGCCCCCAACAAAAGCCCAAGACAATAGCCCCAAGACAATAGCTCCAAGACAATAGCCCAGCTTCTAGGCAAGAATTCTGGAGACTAAAGCCAGGGAGTCCAGTCCTTACATTTTCCTAAAGGCAAATCAGTTACAGATTGGAGAAGCAATCCGTGTCTTCCACCGCCTCTTGAAGAGTCTGAACTCCTAGGAAGCATCCAACATTCCCCAGTTCCTTTCCGCGCCCCCTGAGGGCATCTGCTTCCTGTTGCCTCCTGTCTTTCCTGCTGCACCCCTGGCTTGCCATCCACACCCTCATTCCTGTGATCATTGCAGAGGTGTCTCTTGCTCTGCCTCGAATCTCTCCTGGATCCTTCTCCCTCTCCGCTTATTAGATACAGGTATGCCTTTTTCTCTGCTCCCGAGTCCTACACACAGCTCCCAAGGGGAAGCAAACACTCTTGTTCAGAATTTTGAGGCTTGTGAAGTAATTGAAAAAGGACAGATTAACATGGGGAAACTGTCTTGAAAGTCTTTGAAATGCCTGTCTTTGAGCTAGGCATTGTCTTTTTCCCTCATGTCACCCAGAGCTTATCAAGGACAAAGACTGAGAATTTTTTTTTTGGGTCACACCCAGCGATGCTCAGGGGTTACTCCTGGATTTGCACTCAGGAATTACTCCTGGCGGTGCTCGGACCATATGGGATGCCGGGGATCGAACCTGGGCCGGCACAGGCCGGCCACGTGCAAGGCAAACGCCCTACACGCTGGGCTATCGCCCGGCCCAAGACTGAGAATTATTTATTCTTGCTTCAGATATGGGTGCTGGGGTCTCACATGCACAGACCTGGGTGCTGCTGATCTTGGTGGTGCCTGAGCATCTCCAGGTGTTTCTGATCTGCGACCTGGGATGAGAATCATACTCTCTGTTCATATGCAATTTCATTCTCTTTTGGTGCCTCCCAAGCGGTGTTCAGGAGGGCCATGGGCCCCATCCTGCTGATTCTTAGCCAACTGGTAAGTGGTTTAATAGGAGAGTCAAAGGATGTGGTGCTGCTCAGGCTCTGTGGACCAGGGATTACCCAGATAAACTTGATGGTACTTGGGGAAGGTCTTTAAGGCTCATGTACAGGTGCTGGGGACCACGTGATGCTGAGCATAGACCGAGGCCTCGCTGCAGCCGCCTCACCTCTGGACTAGAGCTCAGGCTCCTCTGATGTTTTTTTCTCCAGTTTCTGAAATTTTGCTGACATTTCCCTAAGAACTTTGGGGAACTTTCTTTCAAAGGCTGTATGAAAAAATTAAAAAATGAGAGAACTAGAGATAATTTTAGATTTCAAAAAAAATCGGGCAAGATTTTCCACCATCAAATGAGATCTGAATAATCCTCTGAAGACTTATATTCAGTATGAAGAGAAATAGTTACACAAGGGAGGGAGAAGAAGAAGAGGGAGAATAAATGTCAATGAAACACGGATATACATTCAAGCCAATAAAACACTGTATATACATGCGAGCCAATAAACATTGATGTATATACATTCAAACCTAGAGTTTCTAGGTAAAGGAATAAGGGTTTTATCCCAAATTTTCTCCTCATAAGTATTTACAGGGAATTGGAAAGGGTTATTTAAAAAATACCAAGAAATATAAGAAATAATCAAAGATAGGAAAGGAAGAGAAAAGAAGAATGGGAAAACAGTCACAAAGATTAACACAGAAGATGGAGGAGCCAAGTTCAATAAATTGTTAATCTTAAAAAACAATACTTCAGTGGGTCTTGCAACTTAAAAGAAATTGTCAGAAAATTCAGATAGAATGCAAAATTTAAAGTATACCTAGAGGGGCTGGAGCGATAGCCCAGCGGGTAGGGCATTTGCCTTGCACACGGCCGGCCTGTGCCAGCCTGGGTTCGATCCCTGGCATCCCATATGGTCCCCCGAGCACCCCCAGGAGTAATTCCTGAGTGCAGAGCCAGGGAGGAACCCCTGAGCATTGCCGGGTGTGACCCAAAAAAGCAAAAAATATATATATATATATATATATATATACCTAGTGCTAAAAATGAAGTTTTGAAATGGATGGACATGGAGAGGATAATGTTGAGTGAAATTAGCCAGAGTGAAATGGTCAGATATAGAATGACTGCATTTATTTGTGAGATATTTAAAAAAGTACAATATCAATATCCAAGGCCAGGCAAAACATGGATCAGGAGGTCTTGTCAGTGTGTGGAATCTACCACAAGTGTGTGGGAGTCAGAGGTTAGGTAAGACAGAGAAAGGAACAGTGTACCAATAGTTGTTGGAAATGATAATACCATCCTAGAACTGAGCATTGAATGTAGGCAAAGGGACACATGATAACTTCTAAATGTATGTATTGCAAGCCACAATGTGTAAGAGAAGAGAGGGAGAGAGAGAAAGAAAGAGAGAGAGAGAGAGAGAGAGAGAGAGAGAGAGAGAGAGAGAGAGAAGGCAAAGTACCTGCCATAGAGGCAGACTGGGGGAAGGGGAGGAATCTGGGGATATTAGTGGTGGGAAATGGGCACTGGTGGAGGGATGGGTGCTGGAACACTGCATGACTGTAACCCAAACATGGACATCTTTGTAACTGCATATATCATGGTGGTATAATAAAAAAAATTAAAAAATATACCTAGTACTAAGATGCTTCCAAAGAACACATACAAATACAGAGGTTGAAAAAGGATAGAAAAATATCACTGTATCACTGTCTTCCTGTTCATCATCGATTTGCTCGAGCGGGCACCAGTAACATCTCCATATGACCTGTCTCATGCAAGTAAAGCCCAAGGGCACCTGCTTGCTCCAGGAACATAAAGAGCCTCAAACCATACCATCAGGTCATGGGAATGAGGTCTATAATTGTTACTGGTATTTGGCATATCAAATACGACACGGGTAGCTTGCCAGGCTCTGCTGCAGGGTAGCATACTCTTGTAGTCATCTCAAAATCCAGCATTTATTGATGAACTAGCCGGGCTGTGGTAGGCTGGTCTGCTGGGTGGAGTTCTGACAAGAGGGAAGTCCGGATGTGGAAAATGGAGGTCCTCATGGAGTGGAGGGTTGTCTGTCTTATTGTGAGGCTCTGCTGGGGTGGCGGGCCAGGGCTAGAACCTGCCATCCCTCCCGGACGCCTCATGAGCGGCTGGGCAGAGTGAGAGCCAGTAGCAGCTCTCATATGTATATATGCTTGTGAAAAACAGTGAGAGCGAATGCGGAAGCAGCCAGATTATTAGCAATCAGAAATAGACTTCAAGATAAAAAAGCACTACTAGGGAACAATGGGTCAGTTCTCAATAGCAAAGATTTGATTCACCAGGAAGAATTCATATTTTAATATGCATGCACAGAATAAAATTTCTTGAGCATATATCAGGGGAAAATTGGTAGAACCCAATTAAAAAACTAGTGGACACATGTGCCATCATTAAGAGGAATTTTGGCATGTTTCTTTCAACTGATGTATTGAGCGGTCTGAATAATGGTCGCAAATCCTTGAATAACACAATTATCACACCCAATTTATTGAACATATGTAGAATTCTGTTTCAGTGTGCATCTTTGCAAGCATACATGGAATATTAAAAAACAAAGCAAAACAAAAGCCTTGATGGTGTAGTAGAGTTTAGGCAACCACCAGCCTCTTTCAAAGAATTGGCAACATTTAGATCAGAGTCCCTATTCACAACGCAATTAGCTTAGGAATCAATAGTGAGACGATTACATTGAGAAATAAATCCCTCTGATTTTTGTTATTAAACCACATGTCTGAATGGCTCAATGAAGCTCAGAAGAAAACAATGCAAGTGAAAGGATGATCTGCAGCTGGGACATGGTCAGTCCTGTCATCCAGGGCCCTGACCCGGGAACTGGATTGGTGGCTGTCCTTAGTTTGCCGTCCAGGGCTCTGACCTAGGAAGCTGGGCTGGTGTTGTGTCCTCCAGACTCTGGGAAGCATATAAGGAACATTAAAAAACAAAACAAAACAAAAGCCCTGCTAGTATAGCAGAGTTTAGGCAACCACCAGATTGGCACTGAAGCTACCAAGGAAAAGCTACCAAGTCACTCACCTATGGAGATTTAATTTTTTAAAATTGAATCTCTGTGAGACAAACCATCACAAAGCTGTTCATGGTTGGGTTTCAGGCATACAGTGTTCCAGCACATCCCTACACCAGTGCCCATTTCCCAACAACAGTGTTCCCAGATTTCCTCCCCTGTACCCTCCCTCCCTTCTTCCCATTACAACCTGCCTCTATGGCAGGCACTTTTCTTCTCTCTCTCTGTCTGTCTCTCTCTCTGTCTCTCTGTCTCTGTCTCATTGATAATTGATATACATTATCGATGTATAGCTCTGTACCTACATTCAATGTCAGTTCTAGTCTAGCATTACCATTTCCACTATTGTTTCATCAGTAAATGCTCGGGTTGAGAGCTTTCTACTGAGACTATACCACCTACACGGTAATGCCTGGCAAGCTACCGTGTTTTATTTACTTTTTATGCCAAAGACTAGTAACTATTATGGACCTCAGTTCCATAACCTGAAGAATGGTTTTGGGCTCCTCCTGTCCCTGTAGCAAGTAGATGCCCTTGGGTTGCACTTGCTTGTGACAGGACTAATGGAGAGATGATACTAGTGCCCACTCGAGCAAATCGATGAACAATGGGAAGACAGTGACAGTGATTGCAAGACTGGTCCCTTTTTGTTCTTACCTACCCTCCGCCTCCCCACACACTTCTGGTAAATTCCATTGACAGGTCTTCCTGGCCCCTGTTTTTCCTAGCCTTGGATATTAGTCTCCTACTTTTTTTTTATATTCCACCCATGGAGATGTTAATTCTCGTTATTGATTGGTCAAAGGCTTGAATTGCCTAGTTTAGAATTTTCTAAGAATGTCTCTGTTGCACTGCACAGTGCTGGACGAGCAGCCCAACAAGCAGACATGGCAGATATGGGGAAGATGCTACTACCAGATTCCGCGTGGTGCGGGGGGGGGGGGGGTGGGGGTGGTGTCTGCTAGTGTGCAAGCCCCAAGCAGGCATCTATCGCTTGTTGCTCAGCTACTGCCATGTAGGGCAGTGCTTTCTGGGCACTACAAGAGGGCATCTGTCTAGTACCCGGAGGCAGCGACTGCCAGTCAATGATCAAGGCTCATCTTCACTCATGTGCTCAGACTCAGAACCAAGTTGCTTTTGGAGAGACAAAGCAGAGGAAATGTTCAGAGCCCTGACTGGAAAACTGGGCTGGTGGCTGTCGTCAGTGACCCTGGGCTTCTCTCTCTTTTCAAACTCCACTTTCAAACTGCTCTCAGTGACAGAGGGCAAAGAGACACCTGACGTTCTTTTACTGTTTTAATCATGGGTTGCAGAGTGAGGGATCACATGCGCCTAGACCCTGCTAATCTGCACCTGAAGTCCTAGCCACCAACCCGCTCTCAGCGTGTGGACTGGGGGGAAACTGGGCAATGCTTATTTTTTTTTTTTTTGCCTTTTTGGATCATACCGGCAATGCTCAGGGGTTACTCCTGGCTCTGCACTCAGGAATTACTGCTGGCGGTGCTCGGGGGGACCATATGGGATGCCGGGATCGAACCCAGGCCGGCAGAGGCCAGCCGGCGTGCAAGGCAAACGCCCTACCCGTTGGGCTATCGCTCCGCCCCGACTGGGCAATGCTTTTGGTGGACAAATGTTCATGATATCAGGTAGGACCCACCAGTCCAAATTCTTTCTTGTCTTACTCATATTAGAGTGCAAGTCTGCGGAGGATAGAACATCTTCCATTGATTCCCAATTCATGCAATCCCCAAATCCTTCATAGCATTGCCTAAATGATTAATTTTAAAACTGTAATTTAAAAAATTATTTGGACACAGAGTCAAACTTCTCTCCCCCCAAATGAAAATGCTTAAATACAGAAAATATGTCAAGATCTAAAATACAGATTTTTTTTCTGTACCATGGATTATAAATAAATATGGCATCTTAAAACTGAATTAAAACGGAAACACAATCCGCACTTTTATTTTCATAGCAGCACTATTCACAATAGCCAGAACCTGGAAACAACCAGTATGCCCGAGAACTGATGACTGGATAAAGAAACTGTGGTACATCTACACAATGGAATACTATGCAGCTGTCAGAAAAAATGAAGTTATGAAATTTTTGCTATAAATGGATGGATATGGAAAGAATCATGTTGAGTGAAATTAGTCAGAAGGAAAGAGACATAGAATGACTGCATTTATTTGCATGACATAAATATACTAGGTGATCTTACCGAAAGTGGAAATTACCACAAGCGTGTGGAAGTCAGAGGTTGGTTTAGATAGAGAAGGGAACATGTGTGAATAAATGTCTAAAGTTCTGATGCTAACATAGAACTGAGCATTAAATACAGACAAAAAATGCAAATGATGGCTTCTAAGTGTACATAGTGCAAGCCCACAATGTGTGGGAGAAGGAGGAGAGAGAGAGGGAGAGGAGAGGAGATAAAGAACCTGCCATTTAGGCAGGATGTGGGAGGGGGAGGGAATTGGGGACATGGGTGGTGACTGGGGGCACTGGTGGAGGGCGGGGTGCTGGAACACTGTGTGACCGAAACCCCCAAGCGTGAACAGCATTGTAATTGTATATCTCACGGTGGTATAATAAAATGTTAAAAAAAATAAATAAATAAAAACGATAAAAAAACTGAATTAAAAAATAAAAAGAACAAATATAGGTTGAATGGGACTTGTTTGAGGTATCCCAGATAGGAATACCCATTTTTAAAAATGGCTTTTTTTGGAGCTACACCTGGTGGTGTTCAGGATTTGCTCCTAGCTCTGTGCTCATGGGTCAATCCAGGGATTTCAGGAAACCTTTTGTGGTACTGGGGATTGAAACCAAGTTGACTGCTTTGCAAGGCGAGCACCTAACCCATTGTACTATCTCTGCTAATAGTGACCATTAAAAGTGGAAGTACAGCAAAGTGACCATTAAAAGTTGAAGTACAGCAAAGTTTCTAAAAAATTGAAACTGCATTTGTGCTATTTTAGACTGTGAGTAGCTAGTATTTACTTCTTAATACAGAATAAATTTAAGGGCAACCAAATGACATGTCTAACCAAATTGTGCAACCAAACTAGAATAAATACACTCTTGCTATATACAGTTTATACATGGTAAAGAGGCATCTTTTTTAAAAAGGCAATTTTCAAAAATAATGGACTTGAATCATATGTCCAGATAATAATATCAATAGAAAGAACAATCACATAGCACCCCCAGAGCAAATGGAGACATATGACTAGCAGGTCTATTTAAGTAATATGTAGCTTCTAGAATAAGAATGGGGGAGACAAAGCAAGAAAATTATCTGAGTGAAGACAGTTTTGCCCGCACTGACAACACAAATATTTCTTTGTTTTGTTCCCCGTTTGCTCCTGGTGAATACTAAAATTAAAAGGCTTCCCTCTAAGGTGCTTAGAGGGCTTTGACCTTATAGTCTAATTGACCTCTCTACATGTCTGTGGCGACCACAAGCTCGGACCCTCCTCTGTCAGGGGATCTGGGCACTCCCATCTAGCCACGGCATTCCATTGTTCTTCTTCAGCGGTTATGGAAACTGAGCGTGGAACCGGCCTTTCTTTCCCAGCAGCTGTAATCCCGCCTTATCTGCAGTGCCAGGGCCAGTGTGGGGGAGCAGGAAGGCCAGCGAGCCACTGGTCAGCTGCACCGTCAGGCTCTCTACTCTTCCCCATTGTGCTTTGTGCACTCAGTGTGGGCATGTGTTAGAGACTCAGCTTAATTGACTTTCTAGGTGAAGTTCCTTGGACATTGCTCTGAACAACCATGTCTTGCTTTCCTTTTCCTGATGACTTTCTACTTTTACCTTTTGAGAAGTGGGAGATTTCATTACAGGCTAGAATGACTTTCAAGTTCTGTTTCCTGTTATCTGACCCTGATAATGTTGAACATTCTTGTTGTCATTTCAGCGTCAGCATGTTGGATTTAGTGGCTTCCAGGAAGCCTTTCCACTAAAATTTCATAATAACATTCTGTAATTAGAGGATTTTTAATTTTATTATTTATGATACCATCTGATAGTCATGTAGCCTTTGATATTCTCATTATAATCTTGAAAATAATATGGAGAAAGAAGCCATGTTTTATGTCATATCATGATATGAAGCTCAGAGTGTTTTCAAGACAATTGTTCAATTGACCTGAACAGGATTGGCAGAACATTAGATGAAGGACAACCATGCAAGCAAGCTGGCTTCCGAAAAGGATTCAGCACAATTGACCATATCCACACGGTAACCAAGCTCATCGAGGTTTGTAGGGAGTTCAAGATGCCGCTTTGTCTCATGTTCATTTATTTAAAGAAAGCCTTTGATTCTGTGGAGACTGAAGCAGTCATCAAAGCCCTAGCCAAATAGGGCGTTCAAACCCAAGGAGGTCAAATTAAGATTTAATTCTTAAAACATTAGTTTTCTTTCTACTCTCATCTATCAGTATTGATTCCCTTTTTTTTTTTTTTTTTTTTTTGCTTTTTGAGTCACATCCGGCAATGCTCAGGGGGTTTCTCCTGGCTCTGCACTCAGGAATCACTCCTGGCGGTGCTCGGGGACCATATGGGATGCCGGGATTGAACCCGGGCCGGCATGGGCTGGCTGTGTGCAAGGCAAGCGCCTTACCCGGGGGTATCGCTCCGGCCCCCATATGGGATGCCGGGAATCGAACCCGGGCGGTAAGGGCCGGCCGCGATGCAAGGCAAGCGCCCCTACCTGCTGGGCTATCACTCCGGCCCCTTGATTCCCTTTCTATTACTATCTATCATCCATTCATAGGTTATTTGGTTTATATATGTACAGATATATGTACACACACACAAACATATAAATGCAAGACACTGTGATGTCTTAGCCAAACAACGATAAATAAGAGCCTCTTCTTGCCACATGAATGGAGAAGGGGGCCAGAGAGAGCTAACTAAGATGGTTGAGCACATACTTTGCTTGGGGTGAGGACCTAGTTTCCAGCCTACAAGGCACCACCCCCAAGTGCAGAGCCAAGAATAGGTCCCGAGTACCACTGGGTGTCATACAAAATACCAGTGAAATAAAAGCTTCTCCAAGGGAGAGACTCATGTGAGCGGTCCATGCAGCACTGTGGTTTATGTTATCATCTCGTTCCTCGACAGTAGAGGGACAAACTGTCTTTCCTTTGATCCTACCCAATAGCGCTTAGTACTTACTCCTGATTCTTTGCTCAGGGATCACTTTTGGTGGACTCAGGGGAACCATTTGGGTTTCTGGGGATTGAAACCAGGTTGACTACATGCAAGGCAAACACTCTATTCCTTCTATCCCTGGGAATATTTGCTTTGGAATGATAAAAAGAGAAGAGCAGAATATATACTAAACCAGAAGCATGAACTGACACAGGTTGGCGAAAACACCAGTAATTCTGTTTGTCAGCAAGGTATCAGGAAGCAACAGAAAGCACCATTTTCTTGTGTTTTCTTTTTCTTTTTTGTCCCATCCCACCCCCGCCACCCCAGCAGTGCTCAGGATATAACTCCTGTTTCTGCACTCAGGGATGCGCACAAGGCAAGCACCTTACCATTGTACTATCTCTCTGGCCCAGAATAAACCATTTTCCAATGTTCTGTCCTTGAGAAAGGAGGCAAGACCATGAGGTTCATAGTCTAGTAGGTCTTGTGTGAATTCTGGTGAGTTTTTTTCTTCTTTTTTTATCAAGGTTGAGAAAGTCACTGAAATGTCATGTGTGAGAGTCTCAGGCCTTGGCTTTAGCTCCGTGTCTTCTTTGAGCCCAGATGACGAAGATAAATGAGCTTTATGAAGCTTCTACTTCCGCTTCCTCCTCTTCCTCACCTTCCATTTCTCTCTTCTCTTCTTCCCTTTCCCAACCCCTCTCTTTCCTTTTTAACTGAGGCAAAGAGGCAATTAAAGCTTGATGCTATAATCCTTTAAATAAATAAGACACATTCAATCTTCACATCACCTTATGAGTTAAATCATCACCCAGGAATAGGGTGGAAAATGATCATTTTGATGTGACTTAGAACTCATCTAACACAGATACAGCAAGACTAGTTGGAACTTGATGTCTCCGCATGCCATTAGAGATGGGCACGGCATAGCAGAAAATTATGAACTGGAGAGTTGCTTTTCCGGATAGACCCTTGGAGTCCACTTCTTCCAGCTGAGAAACCTGATGCCTTCTGTCACCCCACCTGTTGCAGGACTCCTCTAAGAGCCTCTGCATCTGCCCTGGATTGCCTCCTGCAGGTCACTTCATAGATAGGGGGTAGTCTAAATGTGGCAGTTTATCTGACCATGTTTCTATACTGGCTGGTATAAATATTCTCTCATGCTACCACAATCATCGGGACTAGCTAGATCTTACCAGCATATTTGCCTGGCCACGTTGGATCTCTAAGTAATTAGAAATTAATTAAACGAGAGAAATGCTGTTTGCCTCTAAGCAAGCAAGCATGGCTCCCCTGATAACTCAAAAGGCAACTAAAATACAAAACTACCATGAAGTAGACGAGACTCTTGTGAAGGCTTGGAGAAATATTTAACTGGCATTAGTATAGTCTTGGTACAGAGGCATGCCATCTCAGAAACCCCCTTCTCTACCCTATAAAGGCATTTCCAGGCAGATCTTGGCTCAAAACATTAGCATATAATAGGGCCTAGGTGAGGTGCTGGGGAGAAATTACCTAAGGGCATTTGACCCTTCCTGCTTCTCATAATAGTGGGAGGTCTGATTTGCAGGGGTATAAAACCAGACTGCTTCCTCGCTCTCTTTTGGGCTCTCTCTTTTTGGGCTCTATTTTTTGGGCTCTCTTTTTGGGTTTGCACCCTTCTTGGGAGTCTTGTCTTTGTCTCCTCTTTTACAGGGTCTTAACACGTGGTGGCTGCCATCTTGGCCTACACGTGGCTGGGGTTCTAGCCGGGAATCCTAAGCACAGGGTTTTTCTTATTGCTGATTTGTATGCCTGAACCTGTGATAAGTAAAGCATTTTAAAACTGCATTGGATTCCTGAGTCTTCATCCATTCCCGCTGGCTTCGGAGGTAGAAGGGAATTTGCTTCCCGGCACTGTCAGGGACTCCAGCAGCGTTCCCGACACCCACCCATCACCTTTCATCTCTGCCCTCATCAAACTCCTGGAAAAATTTTTTTACTCCTTAGAAAGGGAAGCTGCCAATGGTCTCTGAAGACTATCATGAAGCGTAACTGCTTACAAAATGCTAGCAAAAAGCATCAAGTCACACATGCATGCTAGAAAGAACTTGACATACTATCAAGAATCTTAAAAAATATTCATTCTCTTTGAGTTGGTTGTTTTGCTTCCACTAATATAGTTTAAGAACATTATCAACTCAAATGATTGTTGAGGGCACAGTTGCTTAGATTTGTTATTTGCTATTTTTTAATAGCAAGATCCACTAATTACCTAAAATGTCCCATAACCATCACATGCCATCAGGATATGCTGATCTCAGGGCCAGTTTAATCATAATTAATTTCAAAAATTAGTCTGGGAATACTGGGTCAATGTTCACTAATTCACCTGCTAGATGTTGACAAGTTCGTTGAGATTTTCTATGTTATCAGTAGATACCTCTCAGAATGCCGATAGAACAATGGTTAGAAGAGCTCAACCAGGATTTGGCTGCAGAGTCTATATAATACCACGTAGGCAATGGGGAAAGCCTTACATGGCCTCTTTAACCTTAATTGTCTTTTGAACAAGTACCAAGGCAGCATTTCATTTGTGAAATAAATGAGCAAGTAAAAGAGGAGATGATTTATTGTGAAAAATTTTCCTCCTACATTAAAAATAACTCTCTTGGCAATAAATACATCATGATAAAGTGCTTGCCTTAGTTGCGGTCAACACAGGTTCAATTCCCATCACCTATGGTGTCTCCGAGTTCCCCAGGAGTGATCCATGAGTACAGAGTTGGGAGATGCCCTGAACATAGCCAGGTATGACTTCTCTCCGCCAACAGAAACAAAAACAAAACTCTCCTATGCAATATACAATCATGCTGGAGGAAAACACTCAAGCAAATGGAAAGTTAATCCCAAATACCGTGCTACCGAATTGGGATGAAAAGCTCCCTTCCCCTTCACTTACTGAGCGTCAGTAGCTGTAGCTCTTGGCTCTGTAATGTAAAATGTAAGTGGCCAAATGTGCCCCTGGGATGAATTTATGGATTGAATGAGCGCAACTGCAGGCAAGCCCTCTTAAAGTTACTTCTCTTTAGAAACCTGAGTTAATTTCCAAATATGAACCACTCTAGGTTTCCTCTGATGAAGAACTAATAAAGCTAGTGGGCAACAGGAAATGACAAGCACAGAAAAATTCCTCTTCCCAGATATGGATTTCAGCTTCTGTTTTTCTCAAGGAATATTTCAAGACATGCTTAGTTGTTTGAGGATCTGAAAGTAATGGGCTGTCCTCAAGGTCAAGGCTGCTCCTTGTCAAACACAATAAGAGCTTCCCAGGAGGCTGAGGATGGTGTGAGAAAATGAAGTATTGATTGAGGAGCAGATATGATGTGCACTGTTATTATTAGGCTCCATCCAGGGTTGTTAATTTGAGGTCTCGCACTTTTTTTCGGAAGATTACGCCAGTTAGCAATACGCTACGGAGTCTGGGAGGCTTTGGAGAGCTCATCACAGCCTTCTCGTTTCTTCTTACCCAGTCGATATGCTTTTATTGAACACACTTCTTAGACTCACTCAACTCAAATATGACCGCATTCGGGAGTCTGTAACCCTTGGTAAAGTCAACTTTTCTTTCCAAATCCTCTCTTCTTATCCAAGAATTGGGGATTCTGAATTTAAACATCCCTATTGCCATCAGGAGGTTTCAGAAAAGAAGAAAAAAAACTTCATTCTTCTGTTTCCAGTGGTTCTCTCCACACTAAAACTGTAAGAGCAGGGGGCCGGGGTGGTAGTACAGCAGGTAGGGCATTTGCCTTGCATGCTGTCAACCCGGGACCTAGCCCTGGCTTCCCATATGGGCCCCCCGGGAAAGTCAGGAGTGATTACTGAGTGCAGAGCCAGGAGTAACCCCTGAGCATCTCTGGATGTGACCCAAACTTTGCCTCCAAAACTGAAAGAAAAAAATAAAACAAAGGGTCTTAGAACTACCTAGTCCAACTTCTTTTTTAAATTTTTTATTCAGGCACATATCCTGAATGGCAGTGACACGCTTCAACCTCTAGTTAGTGGCCAGGCCAGGGAGGCGATTCCAGTGTCTGGATTTGAATCTTATTTTTCACAGTGTCTGTCTGCATAGTAACTGTCTGGACTGTGGACATGGAGACCATCAAGGCCAGAGATCCCTAGAAGAACATTTTGATTCATTACAAGTCTAACTGCACTTGAGGTGATGCTTTGATGCCGTATGAGGCTTCTGAAGGCCGTGCACAGGCAGTTTCTAGTAACCGCTTGGTAGAGAGAAAAATGTTCAATTATCCCCACTCCATTGATCACAAAAGGAAGAGCTTAGCTCCTGGCTTCATATGCAGGTTGCTCCTTATGCCGGCGCCGCTGTCCCCTTAGTTTAGTGCTCTCTCTCTCTCTCTCTCTCTCTCTCTCTCTCTCTCTCTCTTTCTCTCCCTCTCATGGTCTACACTGCCCCACTACTTCCTTTAAATCTACTTTACAGAAGTGTAGGCGCTTACACTTCTCTACGGTCCTTCCTTCCCCCCAGCCATCTGCTCTGGAGATGGCTAATGTGTGTTTTATATTTGAGCATTCACTCTGATTTGATGTTCCAATTTGAAGTTGGGAAGAGAAGGCTAATATTATTTCTGGCCTCTCTGGGCGAGGGCGATGCTGAGCTGACCGCTTGTGTCCACGCTTGCATCCTATTTCATTATGGTTAATATGAACATGGCATCCAATAGAAGAGCCACTTAGGAATTTCCCCTTGGCAAGATGCCTGGAAGCTAGCACCTGGCCGTTCGTTCACCCTCCTTGTTATGGGAGACCTTGAGGTGGGTACCTGGAAGCAGTCACCCTTCCCAGCCCTCTGGAAACAGCTCTTTCTATCCTGAGAAGAAACAGGCGTCCAACTTTTGAGCTGCTTTGGGAAGTGACTGCAACTGAGTTTTCCTGATGGAAAGGCAACAATGGCTGCTTTCAGACAACTCCAGAGTAGCCTTAAATTGGGCTAATAGACCTTTTCAGTATTTGGGGAAGAAGATGAAAGTGGGTGCTGGGAACCGTGAAGGCTGTTTGTACCCCACCCCTCTTCTTTCCCACCTCCACACCAAGCTCCAGGGGCAATCCAGAAAAGCCGGCTGGAGGAAGGCAGCTTTACATTCCTTCTGCAAAATTACTTTGCAGGCTTCAGGGCAAAGGCTGCCAAACGAACTTTGTCTTGACACTGAAAATATTTATAATGAAACATAACAAAGTAAAATTTAAGTCCCCAATGGCCCCGGCCACAAAAGCCCCTAAAATTGCAGTTCTGATTATAGTGACACCTCCAATTACTGAACGTGAAATAATTCTCTTTGGAAAACTACATCACTTTGAGAAAAATGAATCTTGGCTAAGGGTTATAACACACAACACACACACCAGGGGCTTCAAATTCACTCTGTGGTGTTACTCTTGACCCAGACAAGTGAATTAGACTCACCCCTGTCCAGAGACAGCAACTTTCCAGCAAGTCTAGTGCTGGGTCGAAGTGGGGTTGGCTGGGAAGCACAGTCCAACAGCGCTGGGAGGGAAAGCCGAGGAGGTTGTGAGTTTTTGCTGCAGTCATAGCAAAGGACAAGATGAACCTCTCAACCCCCTGTGCTGTTGCCCTGATGCTCCTGGGTTGGACACAGATGGGCACTGTCCATATTCTAGACCAGTTCCCTAGACCAAACATAATGTCTGACCAAAGCTACTATTCGCTTCTTTGTGAATGAATTAATTCCTCAGTTCAACAGATATTTGTAGTGTGCTGACTGTGCTCGGGGTGACCCTCGTTTCCACTGTGGGATATGGGAAGATCCCATAGGCTGTTCTTGCACTGCTCAGGGTGTGATTGTCCTGTACTCCCAGAAACTAACTAACTAACCAACTATCCAACCAACCAACCAACCAACCAACCAACCAACCAACCAACCAACCAACCAACCAACCAACCAACCAACCAACCAACCAACCAACCAACCAACTAACTAACTAACTGACTGACTCACTGACTCACTGACTGACTAACTGACTAACTGACTAACTGACTAACTAACTACTAACTACTAACTACTAACTAACTACTAGCTAGCTACCTTCCTTCCTTCCTTCCTTCCTCTTCCTTCCTTCCTTCCTTCCTTTCCTTCCTTCCTTCCTTCCTTCCTTCCTTCCTTCCTTCCTTCCTTCCTTCCTTCCTTCCTTCCTTCCTTCCTTCCTTCCTTCCTTCCTTCCTTCCTTTCCTTCCTTCCTTCCTTCCTTCCTTCCTTCCTTCCTTCCTTCCTTCCTTCCTTCCTTCCTTCCTTCCTTCCTTCCTTCCTTCCTTCCTTCCTTCCTTCCTTCTTTCCTAGCAGCAGAAAGCATCATTTCAACCCATCCATTTCTATTTATTTATTGTTTTATTTTTGGGGACCACACCTGGTGGTGCTGAGGGTTTTGTCCTGACTCTGAACTCAAAGATTCCTCCTGGCAAGGTTCAGGGAACCATAAGAGGTGCTGAACCTGGACTGGAAAATTGCAAGATAAGTGCCCTCCCCACTGAACTTATCTCTGGACACTGTCTAATTTTATTTCAATCTTCCCTTGGAAATTTTGAGATTGTAACTATTTGACTCTCTCTTTTAACAGAGGTAACATTAGTTTTCAGCATCCTGTATTTCAGATATGCAGTTTCCATGCCCTAGCACAATACACCTACCGCCAATGGTCCTGTTTCTATCCACCTCCATTTTGTCAGCCTCCTCTACCTCTTCAGTCCAACACCTCCTTCCCCCACCATCCCTTTCCTTTCTGAAATCTGCCCTTCTGTTTTCAGAATGAAGAGTTTGTGTTTTGGTCCTTCGTTTTGTTTCTTTATCTTCCACATAAGAGCAAAATTGTACAGTCACGGTCTCTCTCTTGAGACTGACTCCACTTAGCCTGCTTTCTTCCCAGTCCATCTAGTTGCTGCAAATGGCAAGATTCCATCTTCTCTCTATATGCACCAGGGTGGCTTTTCCATGGCGTGCGGATATTGCATTTTCTTTATTAACTCCCCACCCATGGCTGTTCAGCTGCTTCCATGTCTTGGCTGTCGTGAAGAGTGTCGACTGCACTCAGGGTGCTCATATCTTTCAGAAGTGCCGTGGCCCTGTTCTTCAGATAAACACCTGGGAGTGAAAGTGCTGGTTAGCTCTGTCTGAAATCTTTTGTGAATTCCCCATTCTCTTTTCCATAGTGGCTGAATCAAATTACACCCCCCCAACACACATATACAAGCACCGGAGACTTTATTCTCCACACCTTCCCCCCACTCCCGCTATTTCCTTTCTTTTTTTCTACAGCCCGTCCTTACAGTGGGGGAAATGAGAACTTCTTGGGACTTGCATTTGCATTTCTCTAACTATCAGTGATGACATTTTTTGTGTGCTGCTTGGCCTTGGTATGTAGTCTTGAAGAAGTGTCTAGTCAGATCCCTTATCCATTTTTTAATTGACTTACCATGAGATAGGCCATCACAAAGCTGGTTATGATTGGGCTTCAGTCATACAGTGTTCTAACATCCATCCCTCCACAGTGCACATTTCCCCAACACCAGTGTCCGCAGTTTCCTTCCCGCCTCCACAACCTGCCTCTATGGCAGGTACTTTTCTTCTCTCTGTCTCTCTCTCTGCTATTTGGGTCTTCCAGAGAGGAATCGAAAGAGCTATGCTTGGAATATCACGCCTCACTCAAGTGAGAGAAGGAATCGGAGTTCCGACCTCCGTCGCTGTTCCAGAATCAGGGACGCTGTCTCATTTGCCAAGTCATCGAAAATCAGATGGGCTGGACATGTAATGCGATTTGGAGATGACCACTGGACTAGAGTCGTTACCGACTGGATCCCACAGGATATCAAAAGATCACGTGGCCGCCCACCCACAAGATGGTCAGACTTCTTCGTCAAGACCCTGAAGGAACGGTTTGAGGCTCTTCATATTCCTGAATCAGTCAGTTGCCATTGGGCTACATTGGCACGTGATAGGGTCCAATGGAAATGTTACTGGCACCTGCCTCGAGCAGGTCGATGAATAATGGGATTCAAGTGATCAAGTGAAGTGAAGTCTCCCTCTCTCTCTGTCTTTCTCTGTCTTTTGTTTCTGTATCTGTCTTTCTCTCTGTCTCTCTGTCTCTGTCTCTCTCTTTCTCTTTGTGCATTGTGGTTTCCTTGCCTACTTTCGATCAGAGTGTACCCAGCCCCCCAGCATCCTCTTAGGGCAGACAAGGTCGTGTCCCTTTAATCTCAGAAAACACACTGACTTGTTTCCATAGAGGGATTCTAATTCCAGATGTGGACACCCAGTTGTCTAGGTGCCAATCCTGGCTCTATGCAGCAGCTCTGTGACCCTAGATAAATTATGTCACCTCGCCTCCCTTCACTTCCCTGTTTGCAAACCGAGGATTACAGTGGCACTAACTGTATTAGTTCCTTGAGGCTATTCTAATATAGTTCCGTAATTTAGTGGTTAGAAGTATCAGAACTACATCTTGAAGACCTGAATCTGGGCCACACTGCTTCAATGGCTTTAAGTGGTGAATCCTTTGACTTTCAGCCTTTGCAGGGCTTGGCTCTGTCATTCCAATCTCTGTCCTCTCTTTTGTGTGTTGTCTCCATCTGCTTCACTTGTATTTTATTTTTCGGGTCACACCAGGTGATGCTTAGGGTTTTGTCCTGGCTTTGCACTCAGGAATTACTCCTAGTGTTGCTGGGGGTGGGGGTGGCTATAGGATGCCAGATCAAATCTACTTTACTATCACTCCTGACCCTCTGATTAGTCCTCTTATAAGCCCTTATTTGCAAATCCAGTCCGATTGGTTTACCCCACATATCCCATCATTTGCATAAAGACACATACATAGTCTTATTGGTCAGATGCAATCTGATGCTTTTTTGCTTTTGGGTGACCCCCCAGTGATGCTTAGGGGTTACTCCTGGCTCTGCACTCAGGAATTACTCCTGACAGTGCTCAGGGGACCATATAGGATGCTGAGGATTTAACCCAGGTTGGCTGCTTCCATGCAAACACCCTCCTGATTGTACTATGGCTCTGGCCCCTGCTTCACACTTACAATGACACCCACAATTGAATTTAGGAAAATAGTTCATAATTTCCCCATCATCTTTAACTTAACTACATTTGCAGAGATCCTTTGTTTTATAGGATAAAACTTGCAGGTTCTAATAACTTAGTAAATTTCTCAGTACTCTCACAGGAACAGTTCTTACTCAACCAGAGATCATATTTGTAAAGAATATTTGCCGGCAGCTAAGAATCCTGACTGGATTTTAGATTCTGGTCATCAGCATCAAAACTGCTTCTATTAAGGGTACAGAGCAAATAACGCTTTCAGAATTGAAGTCAGTGTGAATCCCCTCCTGAGAAATGGTCACATCAGTTTTGCAATTGCTGTCACTCCAGGGACCTGAATATGCATATCTGAGGTGGGAAATGTAAACAAAGGTGCTTATCCCTTGATTAGTAAAATGCAGCTTCTTCAATACCATTTAGCATTTTAGTAAAATGTTTTGAACTAATTACTTGGAAAAATCTATGATGCCTTGCGAAACATTATGCAATCTTCTTTGTTACTCATTTATCACATTCCCTTCCCTGATGCTGAATAAAATCAACCCTAATGGGACACCATTCTGACATGTTGCACATCAGAAAACGATGTCAAGTAGTTTCAATGAAGATTCAAGGAGAGGCTGCACTATAAAGTGAATTTCCGAGAAGGCATGTGGGCCGCTGCTTTTTTCCCCTTTGTTTTCCAGTCCTTGATGCCAAGGTCTGTTTTGGCCAGCTACCAAATATCCTAGGGACATTGACATTGTTTAGCAAGAAATGATTTGTTGAGTAGAATTTGCATCTATTTGTGTGGCACTCAAAGCTTCATTTCATTTTGCTTTATTCCCTATTCTTGGTAACGTGCTCAAATAAATCTTTAAAGGAATTGGCCCTGATTATATCTTACTATGTGCAAATATCATTGTCACATTTATTGACAACCCCGCATTTTGGTGGTGAGGAACATGAGCATAAGCCCATAGCTGGCACAAGATCTGTAAAGGAGGTGGTGAAAGGAATAATACTGTTGGCCAGGCAATTCCCTTTTCACAGCTCAACATAACGACTCACTCTAACTCAGATCGGCAGTGACAATATGGAGCTTTTCTTACCATTTATGTCTGTTTCTCACAAGGAAGGCCATACTTTTGCGTGGATTGCTACATGAGGTTTTTTTTGCCCAGTATGATGGAACAATTTTGAAATCTATAGAGCTCCAAAGCATAGCACTGTGTATTATATTGTATTACAAAATCTGGATCATGAAGGCAAGAGCTTGAGGTGGGTCTCCTAAAGCAAATGAGTGGGGATTGGATGCTGGTATTTTTTGGGACAGTTTCTGTCTCAGTTATGAACTTTGGAAGACATGACTAACTCCCAGAGACTCCTGGGAATCTCAAGGAAGCTCCCAACACCTACCCTTACAGATGGAGTCTTCTTTCTGTTTTCCTTTTTGCGTTTACACTTAGCAATACTCATGTGCTACCTCTGATTTGGCACTCAGGAATTACTCCAAGCCATGCTTGGGGACCATATGGGATGCCAAGGATTGAACCTAGGTTGGCCACTTGCAAGACAAATGCCCTACCCCTGTGCTATGGCTTTGGCCCTAGTTGAGTCTTATTTTATCTAATTTTCCAAAGCAAAGCTTCTTTCCTACCCATAGGTGCTGTAGAACATAAGCATATTGGCACTTCAGAGAATTAAGTAGCTACCTTTGTCTTTATATGCTACACTGATTTTTTTTTTTTGTACTTATGGAATATATCTGCTATAGCCCTTTTTATAATGTGTTCCTCCAGGGAATAATATCTATATATCTATATATATACATACAAATGAATATATAAACAGTTTAAGATTTAGCATACTATAAAGTCAGCATGTAACAAAAGGGGAAAGATTCTAAGATCTTGGAAAAAATGGAAAGAAATCTCATTTTTTTGGGTAAGAAATCAAACGTGAAGCCTGAGAGAGAGTGCAGAAAAGGGGCACTTGCCGTGAATGTAGCCTCGTTCAAGCAACCCTGGTTCCATCCCTAGCCCCCTCCTATTGTTCCCCTAGCACTGTCAGAGGGTTACTTGTCAGAGATTCCTGGGCACCCTGACCAAATTCAGGAGCAGGGGTATAGGGATCCCCTTCTGCCCCAGGGGATCGGCAGCCAGCATATGAAGAAAGATGTGAGAATCCAGTTAAATTTCAAAAGGTTTTACTCACACTTTTCTGATATACAATTTATTTTTTTTTGATTTTTTATTATACCACAGTGAAACATACAATTACAAAGGTGTTCATAATTGGTTCTTGGTAATACAGTATACCAGCACCCATCCCTCCACCAGTGCCCCATTTCCACCACCAATGTACCCCACCCCCTCCTGCCCACCCCCATGCTGCCTTAATAGCAGGTACCCCAGTTTCCTCTCTTTCTCTGTCTCTCTCTCTGTCTCTGCATCTCTCTGCCTCTTATTTTACACATTGTGGCTAGCCCTGCAGGTATTTAGAGTTTATCACTTAAGTCTCTTTGTGTATATTCAATGGTGAGTCTTAATCTGCCATTACCATTTCCCACATTTAGTAAAACACTGGTATCTATTTATGTCGTATTAATGAATGCAGTCATTCTATATCTGTCCTTTTCCTTCTGACTAATTTCACTCAGCATGATAGTCTCCATGTCCCTCCATTTGCAGGTAAATTTCATAATTTCATCTTTTCTGACAGCTGCATAGTATTCCATAGTGTAGATGAACCACAGTTTCTTTAGCCAGTCCTCTGTTCTCGGGCATTTAGGTTGTTTCCAGATTCTAGCTATAGTGAATAGCGCAGAGATGAATAAAGAAGTACAGATAGTGTTTCTGCTATGTGTTTTTCGGTCTCGGGTATATTCCCAGGAGTGCTATTGCTGGATCAAATGGGAGCTCAATATCTAGTTTTCGGAGGAATGCCCATATTGTTTTCCAAAAGGGCTGGACCAGTCGGCACTCCCACCAACAGTGGATGAGAGTCCC